>LGSN01000412.1:0-35406 GCA_001314375.1 Phytophthora podocarpi | reverse complement strand
TAATTCTGCCGCGATAATTATGGCTTAATTCTAATCCCTTTTCGGCCCTAATTCTACCTTGGACATTTAATTCCATCGTTAATTATGGATGGGTCCACCTTAGACGATTTCAGCATGGCGATAGTGAGAAGCCCTTAAGGCCGAATAAGCTTATCCTGTCTGAGTCAGGGTGGCACAGGGGCGATTGGCGGTTTGTTACCCGCCATTCTGTCTTTACTCGGCCGTATATCCATCGATGAGCTTGTAAATGCCGATGGAGAGTGTTAGGGGAAAACCTCACAATCTTAGGCATAATTAACACTAAATAAAAAGGTCGATAGCTTTTTTATGGATCTAATTACGCCTGAATTAGCAGTTGACCCGCCAAAATAGGTGAAAGGGCCAATAATACAATGTATTATATCTGTTACGCTCTTTTTTTCGTGAACAAAAGGAGTTCTAGCGAAAATATAAGCCCTGTTCTAGTACACGTACATGTATAGCGCGCTTACACCGTGAACTTGAGCACGAGCGTGGCTTGCGTACTGTAGAATCTCTATGAAATCCAGCATGTTGCCTGGCATGGCCATGCGACGGTGCCCCCTCAAGTACTGTCGGTTGCTCGTGAGCGAGGTCCACAACTCCACGGTGGTACATGTCAATGTTCGTTCTGTATAGTACAGTACTGTAAGTACGGCTTTCGTAGACCCAAGTGATTACAAGTAGAGCAGATCCGGCTCCCACCGATCCTGAGTCAGCATTCCTGACGTGGTGTACTACCGCGGATCAGGCCCTCTCAACAGAAAGTCAGAAATGGCAGTCAATTTAGAATCTATTTTTCTGGTAGTGAAAGGGTTAACCTATCAGAAATTCAGGTTTGTAGCATCTAGATGTTATCACCGTTATAGATCTGGCTGTACTCTCAACTGGAAACCCGTCAGAAGACTGGAACAAGTCGATTCACGACGCTATATCTACAGGTACAGGTAATTTTCAGTATCCGATACATGTACCTGTCAGGTACATGTACACCGAATAGTTACAGTATGGCGGCGGCTTGACGAATGCGGCCAAGGAGCATTGCACACGTCCATTTTTCGGAGATGCTTCACCTTTCGTTGTCGTCAATGATTCTAGTCGACCCCTCGATGAAATTCGTTCTCTCTCACCCTGTCGATAAACGCGAGTGCCAGCAAGTTGGTACTCCGAGTAGGAACGGCCATCACGTCTGTTGTTGAGCTTGTGAGGCGTTGGTACAACCCGAGAGTGCGGTGTTCCAACTGACGAGCCCGATCCAGAGGTGGGTATGGGTGAGGACTCCGACGAGGCGTCGAGGCTCTCCAGTGCCATTTCCCAGGCAGACTTCTCTTTCGCTTCGAGTAGACAACCCAGGCAGAACCGGAGCGCACACTGCTTGACTGAACCACTGGCCGACACGTCAACAGTCATTTTCTTCACCACGCTGCACTTCGCACACACCACGCGACAACAAATCTGACAAGTTGAAGCTTTTCCTGCACCAGAAGCCACTGCAATCAGCGCAAACTTGGTGAAACTTTTGTCGCATGACTCTCAATGACTACGCCGGGCTTCACGTCTTGATTGCCGTTGCTGGGCCAAAAACTGGTCACCTTTATGCTTCATGAGCCAGGTGAGCTTCTTGGTGTAGGCGTAGTCGACAACGCCAGCAGAACAGATGAGTGCTTCAGCAGCGATTGCAACGGAGATTCACTCCATCATCTCCCCGCGGGGGTCACTAAAGCCGCGACAGTACAACTCGACTTTGCCAGGGCCGCGTTGACGCAGAATAAAGCAGAAGCTCAACTTCCCACGGATGATGTCCATTTCCGATAGTTCCGGGGCAGCTCGCAGTGTGACGGAGTGCATCAAAAAGTAGCCAACCTTCTCGCCCTTCGAGTCAGTGGTGAGTCCTGTCGCCTCCATGATCAGGAAGTCTCGTCGCTGCAGGATCCCAGTCAGAACGGCTGGGTGCTCTTTGGCGAACCTAGGAAGCGGAACGGGTCTTCCCTCGTTGGGCCTTTGATAGTCGTCAGGATGCGGGCGTTGCCCAGGCGGTCGTTGACGTGAGAGCTTCGCCACATCCACGCCTGGTCCGTAGCAGCAAAAGCTCCAAACATCGAGTCTTCCAGTGTGCCATCCACAGTACCGTGTAGCACCATAAGCGACACGCTAGGACGCCTCATTTTCTCCTGGATACTGTTCTCAGCGACCACCGAGGACGGGGACAATGGTGTCTTGTCTTCGATACCCGTCCCGATACCCTTCTTACTTCCTGTTCGTGCTCTGTGTTGAGTTGATGACCGATCCGTCGGTCGTTGACGATACACGTGAAGTCCCTCCTTCACTCGAACCAGTCGCCACTTTGGATCCCGGAACAGGGCTCCTTCAGCTAGAAAAGCTTCGTTCGCCGCAATGGATACGTTCACCACAGTCTCGGCCTCTTCAACCAGCGCGCCTTGGTGCTTCTTTGACAGCCTCACGGACGGAAAACGCCGTTCGGAAGCACGAACTTCATCGTGGAATGCTTGTGAATCAGGGAAAAGGAGGGAAAATCCAAATGGCGCTCAGGAAGTCGGGGGAATGCGTCCAGTGGACCAGGAGTTAGCACTTGACGTCTCGAATGCAAGGCCTCACTCGCTCCGATTGGATTGTGAGGAATGTAACGCAAAGCTTATCAGGGAAACAACCACTCCTCACCGATGGTTGTTTCCCTGACAAAAATTACCTCGGTCCGAGGTGACCTCGGTGGGGCAACGAGATGGGCACCTGTCATGAACGTGGTATCTAGCCCCTGTTATTTTTGTTATTTGGTGTGACAACTTTCCCAGCTACCAAAATAAACAAAAAATGTATCGGAAGGAGACCCTGCAAGAGTTGATCTGATCTGATAACCCTATGCCTAGGAAAATGGTCAATGCTGACAACTCGCCAGAGCAACTCGCACTCGCACTCGCACTGCGAGGCACAAGCCACAAGCCACGAGTGGCGAGGGTCGCCACAGGCGACTCTACTACCGCTTCAAGTTCTGCAAGCCAACTAATTTGCTTGCTGGCCAGTGTACTCCGATGGTCGTGCTTGACAAAGGCTTAGCTTCTGGTCTCGAGTCGTTGTCGTCGAAGTGAATGCCGCGGTCGTTGAGCGCCTTTACTTGTTCAGTGGCATTACGTCTGATCATTTTCGAGCACGCCCATGATCCGTGATGGTACAAACGCTCCTGTCGATTCGTTTGTGGAGGTTGCTAACGCTGTTGATACGGCCATACGCGGACCAGGAAAATAACATGAAGCTGCAGCTAGGTACCGGTAGTTTAGCGTTGACCGCTACTTTGGAAAGACGCACGCCAAACAGTTGTCCGCGTGTGAATTTGGTGTTGCTTGCGCGCGAAAGAGCGTGTGGCGGTCACTTTGGGTGCGCTTACTTCCACCAACGTCACGTCACGACGGCACTACTGCGCAATCAATAATCTTCGTCATAGCACGTGAGAGCACTGTACACGTAGCTCGAGTCACCTCCCGTGCATTAAATTGCAGCTAAAGCGCAGTGCATGTAAACGAACCAGACAGATGGTCGCCGCACTAGCGAAACGACCAAACTCAAGGACTAAGCTCACACTTCAATCGCGAAGTTCTTAAAACAGCTAACCCGTAACATAATATGTTGCTAGTTTTCAGTTTGAGTACGGGTTTTACTACAATATCACATTAACTCTATAAAATTGTAAATATACAACCTCGTTTTTGAGGCAAAATACTGTACAAGTAATGTACTGAACAACCTTTGCTCGGCGTCTCGACAATATGGTCCTAGGATCGCGGTACATATACGGCATTACCTTCCTTGAAGGTCAACTCGCCGCATAGACATACAGTATTCGTAGAACGTATCCATGAACTCGGAACCAAGCACTGTACAACTTGTACTACAAGACTTGTAGTTGTCGACGCAACCGTCGACGGAACCGACGATCCGAAATTGCTCGGTCGAGGCCAAAAGTGAAGGTCGGCTTCATGCTGACACTGTGGGCGGCCGTCGAGGTTAGACTCTCTCTCTAACATTGCAGTTGCAACGAAGATGCAAGCACCTCGATCTGCGCTGGGCAACACCTACTCGTACCGGTATCATGCCTTTTGTTGGCCGTTGAGTTCCTGTACGTATCGCGCCTTGGAGAAGGCATCAAGCCACCAGTACGGGTAGGCTCGTTCTGCATTCCCTCAAGACGAAGTACTGTATCCACACTTGACTCATCAAAAACGTCCGGCAACGAGACGACTTGGGTGGGCGCGTGCAAAACTCTTCGTAGTGCATGTTGAACTCGTCACCGATACCGGCAGACGACACAACTGAAACTCGGCCATTGCCATCTGCAATCTGCATAGCAGCAGCTCTCGAGAAAGCACCGCCCGCAGCCATCACTTCATATCAGCCGGCGACTCTATGGTGGACAGATGCTGCCTCGCATCCGACACCAAAAATACAGCAAATTTGCAGCGTGAGCAAGAGCTCCACTGTCTGTCATGTTGACCACGCTGGAACACTCAATTGCTCGCTCGAATCTAACATCAATTGAATGCAAATGCTGCTGTCTTCATTGAACTGCGTTCACTACAAGCACCCTGCAATGCAGGGCCTGCATCTACGAATGTAGCCACCAACGCCAAATTCCCTTTACATGTAGCAAATCGCCTACGCAGTCTCAATTAATTGACCGACATGTGGACTGCAAAGACGCGTTGTCGGCCTCGGTCCCTTGCAATTTGAAGACGATGCAGCATCTTCCGCCGACAATAGGTCAAGCTCCATCACCTCATCTCTCAGCTGTTCACGCGCGGATTCCGCCGGACCCCGTCATTCATTCTCCGACATACTTCGCCACCGCAACGTTGGTCTGCACGAGTTCATCCAGCACAATGCCCAAAAGCTTTCGGACACCTCCGGGTGCCGTGCCCGAGCGTGTGCATCTGTCCAAGACGCAGCAACGGATTCTGACCGACATGACCGACAGCATCATTGCGGAGACCTTGCAGTCGTACGAGACGCTCATCGCCAATGGCCGACAACTGCCAAACGACCAGTGGAAGCATGTCAAGTCCAAGGAGAAGGTGCACGTCTATCGATCAAGACACGACAAGGGGCTGAAACCTCGAGGACAATCGCACGACGAGAAGGACCCAAGTCGTCCGAGGTTGTTGTCGCTCTCAGCTATGGAGCGTCATCAACGCGACGCTTCCGGCAGACCGTACGTCTACGACGACGAAGAGTCAATGTTGGAGGAGAAGGACAGTACCAACACTCACAGCTCCTCCAGCGACGATGGGTCCTTCTCGCTAGCTGATGACTGTGTGCTGTCAAAGGTCAAGCCATCGCGCGTGCCACTAGTCGTAGCTACTGGCGTGATCGACGGCACCGTGGAGGACGTGGCTTTCGGCGGGTTCGCCAATACGAGGCATTCGTGGATTGTACGCAACTCGTACGTCCACAACGACGTGTTCGACGATCGAAAAGTATTAGCGACGCTGCAACTGCCGAGTGAAGAGGACCCATTTCGATCTGTGACCATCAAGTGGGCGACTGGCAACTACGGAACGTTCGTCACGCGAAGAGATTTCCTGTATGTTGAGTCAATGGGCTTGGCGTTCGACTCTGACGGCGAGAAAATCTTCTACAACCTCATCCATTCCATAGAGCTGGACGACTGTCCTCCGCTGGACAAACGCTTTAATATTATTCGCGTGCAGATGTCGACTTGCTACATTGGACGGCAGCTAAACGATTACAGTGTGGACATGTTTTGCCGTGGCTTTGTGGACCCTCGGGGCGACATGTTCGAGAGCTACGGCATTCTGATGCTAGCCCACAACGTGTCTTCCTGCTCCGGCTTCGTGGAGTGTTCGAACCTAAAGAAACTGAGGTACCTGATGACATTACGCAGACGGAGTGATGCAGTGAGTGTTTCGCCGGGAACTGAGTGCAGCGTGTGTCATAAGTCCCTGAAGAAGCTCGGCCTTCTTCAGTCGCCGTCAGCATGTACGATCTGCCGATGCGTTACGTGCAACAAGTGCAGCGTCCAGAAGAAGCTCACGATCGACGCGACCAAGGAGATCATGCAGAAGAACTTCACCTTCTGCCTGTCGTGTGTCATTGAGGCGAAGGAGTTGTCGGCGTGGGAAGCCGCCACGGCCTGCTTGAAGCCTTAACGCTTCCGACCAACAACTTCGCTTAAGTTACAAAACTTCGACTAACGGTTCATTGCAACTATGCCACGAGCTCGTTTACCGCTTGGTGTCTGATGCTGCCACATCCAAATACTTTCAGCGCGTCACGGAGTTGCAGAAGTGCGTCTTGACCATCAAGGGGACCAAGTTGATCATTCGTCTCTGGGCTCACCTCATGTGACTGTACAGTATCCCTAAACGACTGTCGATCGGATTAAGGATACTTTCGGTCAAGGGAAGGCATTGTATGTCGATCGAGGTTGACCACTTCATGCCCACCATGAAGTGTGTGCTGCATACGATTCCTGGCGGTGGCTCCATTTTTTCAAGACTATTCCGATCGGTACTCCTTTATCGATGATGGAAATTTACAGTTGTAGCAAAGTTACTACTGTACGTCTACGAAATCAAACAAAGAATCCATTCAGTCCCGTGCGAGTTGACCACAAGAGTACCGTTGATTCAACGACGTTGAAGCGGTCGTGTTGTACCCAGGGCATGTGAACGATTCCAATGATGTCGACGAACCGCATGCGAAGCCCTACAAAAGTGGCACACCAGGATCGAGCTAGAGCTTTGCTTAAAGCATGTTTGCCTCCAAGCGTCATCACGGCAGCATAAATACTTCCGCTGGTACGGGCCAAGCACCGGCTGTAGTACGGCACGCAATCGAGAGCTGACGCTGCAACTGGAGCGTGTCGACCACTGGATTCCAAGGTGGACCTACATGTACATGTACCGCTCGAGGCGCAGACATCGACGACAAAACCTGTCCCAGGACCGAACCACCGTAAGAAGTCGGCAGGAACACGAATTCTTGCCCACGACAAATGATCACCACGTTTCATTTTTGTTGACGGCCGGGCTCGACGGGCGATCCAGCTCGGCGCGTCTTGTTAGGCCTATTAATAGGCCCAAGTCTTTCGAGCAACTACGCGCGGACTCATCAGTTGCACACGGAGGAAGAGCTCAAGGCTTGAGTCAAGCCGGTGTTGAGAAGCCGAACCGGCAGAAGACGCGGTGTGCAACTCGACGTCAACTCCAGCTTACGGGCGCTGCAACTTGCAGTGCAAGGGTAACATCATCTGCGACCGCGCCGTTAAAGCCAGCCGCTCTATGCACGCCATATGCCGTTCGACTGATGGATGCCGGCACCTCGAGTTTTCGCGGATGTGTGAGTCACCATGCCGACGACACGTTTCGACCGATAAGCGCTCGCTGCTATAGTGACAGGAAGACCGTCGAAGCTGTTCGCATCTATGTTATAAACGGTAACGCGCGAACTTACTTGGAGCCGTTGACACACAACGCGGCGACAAGTAATAGGACCACGAATTTCCCAACGGCGACGACGTGTGCCTATGCATCCATGCTGACAGAGTCAAGCCAAAGAGGTTCATCACCTCATCGGCAGCTATGTCCGCCCCACCGAGGGGGCCTTCGACACTGAGGCTCGAAGGCGTCATTCCGAGACTTGTCTCTCGGAGCAGACGCACACACCGAGGAATCCAATGACCAAGCCCATCCCTGAGCCGGGCGTCGTGCCCGAGCGTGTGCATGTGTCCAAGACGCAGCAACAAGTCCTGACCGACCTGGCGGACAGCATCATTGCGGAGACCTTGCAGACGTACGAGTCGTTCGTCGCCAGTGGCCGACAATTGCCCCACGACCAGTGGAAGCATGTCAAGACCAAGGAGAAGGTGCGTGTGTCCCGCTCCAGGCGGGGCAAGCTGCACAAGCCTCATAGTCAGTCGCACGACGAGAAGGACCCGAGTCGGCCGAGACTGATGTCGGCCACCGCTATGGAGCAAGTCGCGGCATCCGGCCGACCATTCTACGACGACGACGACGACGACCCGGCTCAAGAGGAGGAAACCAGCACCAACACCCACAGTTCGAGCAGTGACGCTGGCTCCTTTACGTTGCTTGAGGACAGCGTGTTCGCCAATGTCAAGCCGTCCCATGTGCCGCTCGTTGTGGCCACCGGTGCCATCGATGGTACCGTGGAGGACGTGGCGTTCGGTGCCGTTGCTAACACCACACACAGGTGGCTTGTGCGCAACTCGTACGTCAAGAACGACGTGTTTGACGACCGCAAAATACTTGCAACGTTGCAGACTCCAGGCGAGGAAGACCCGTTCCGGTCCATTGTGATCAAGTGGGCGACGGCAAACTTCGGGCCATTTGTTACTCGTCGAGACTTTTTGTACCTTGAGTCCATGGGCATGGCTTTCGACTCGGATGGCGGACGGGTATTCTACAACCTCATCCACTCCGTCGAAATGGGCGAGTGTCCGCCACTAGACAAGCGCCATAACATCATCAGAGCACAGGCTTCAATCTGCTACATCGTTCGCCAGCTGAACGACTACAGCGTCGAGTTGTTTGGTCGCGGATTTATCGAACCTCGCGGCGAAATGATGGAGAGCCACGGTATCGCGATACTGGGCCAGAACGTGGCGTCGTGCACTGGTGTCGTGGAGTGCTCGAACCTCAAGAAGCTGAGTTGGCTCATGGCTCGCCGTCGTCGCAGCGATGCATCAGGTATCGCTCCGGCGAGTGAATGCGGTGTGTGTCACAAGTCGCTGAAGAACAACCTGGGAAATCTTCTCCAAGCTCCATCGGGATGTCCGATCTGTCGTCGTGTTACGTGCGGCAAGTGCAGCGTGCAAAAGAAGCTGACGGTGAACGCGTCCATGGAGATAATGCAGAAGAGCTTTACCTTTTGCCTGTCCTGCGTCATTGAGGCGCGTGAGTTGTCAGCATGGGAAGTCGCCATGGCCTGCCTTCAAAACTAGTAAACCAGAGCCAATAGATTAGAAGTGCAACCAGCGCCAGCATGATTTATCTAGGAGTTGCGTGTTGGTTTGGTACGAAAGGTGCGTCCTATCGCCCAGCTTGAAGCTGTCGCAGCAACATCAGAGCGAAATATCCTCCGTTTCGCCAAGCGAGACCTTAGCTGCAAAGCTGACAGGGGTAGCCTGTTGCACGATCGAGACTGCGCGTTGCAGTTGCTCCGAGCCGGAGTATGGCGTTTGCCCGCGTTGCCCGTAAACCCTGCAGCTCAAAGTCGATTACCGTCTCGAGGCAGCTTCAAGCAGAGTCTCGTAAACGCTACGCTCCCTCGTGAGTCGTGACCTGGTCGTTGGGACATGCTTTCGTGTCCTTTATCACCTCGCTTGCTGCGTGGGACCCCGGTGGTCGCACTGAGATCGATGACGAGCCACAGAGCCAGCCATCCCAACCACGTTGACGAGCCCAGTATCGTCGAGGTACGCGCCTGAATACATCAGCTGCTTGTGCACTTGTGAGCGATCGAGAGACCTTGTTGACCATGTTGCCACCGATTCAACATGAATCTCATGACCAACGCGGTGATAATGGTTGTGCTCTCGTGCACCATCGCGCTCGGTCTTATGTGCGCCATCTGCACAGAAGACTGCAACAGGCATCAAGGTCCAGGCAGAAGAGCCTTCGACGCCATGTTAATGGTCACCAAAATGATGCCACCACGTTGATACCGGTACCCTTGAGAGCTTAGACATCGTCACCTTCGCCAATTTACTCCGAGTCGACACCTGAAGGCGGTCGTCGAATATTTGGCGGCGCGCAAGCCCAGTGGACGTCCTAAGCCACACAACGCCGCGACGAGAAGTTTGCGAAAGTTTTCACCGCGACACCTGCAGACGAAGCGACAACAAGCCCCGTTGTCGATGAGTCTGCGTCTCTGAACGAGTGCAAGGCTCGTGCATCCATCTTAGAGTCCCATCTCCTGAGAAATCTCAGCTGGTCTGCTCCCCCGACTACTGGCTGGTGTCTTTGATTCACCGAGGTCCTCGCCATTCCGGAACCAACTCCGCGGCCTCAACACGCCGAAGTACATTGTATCCTCTGCTTACAAGCAGCTGCCCCCTTCAAAATGGCCAAGTGCATGCTAGTGGCGGGCATAGTGCCCGACCAAGTTCACGTGTCCAAGACGAAACAGCAGGCACTGACCGACACGGCAGATGGCATTATCGCCGAAACGCTGCACACGTACGAGTACTTCGTCGCCAATGGCCGAAAGCTTCCCAGTGATCAGTGGAAGCACGTCAAGTCCAGAGAGAAGGTCCGCGTCTACCGCACTCGGCGTGGCAAGCTGCAGAAGATGCACAGCCAGTCGCACGACGAGAAGGACCCAAGTCGGCCGAGACTCATGTCGGCCGGCGCCATGGAGCACCACCAACGCCAAGCTGCAGCGTACGGCAGACCGTACGCTTATGACGACCAAATTCCAGACGAGGAGATCAGTACCACCACCCACTGCTCCTCGAGCGGCGATGCCGGATCCTTCTCGCTGTTCGAGGACAGTGTGCTGACCAAGGTCAAGCCGTCTCATGTACCGCTCATCGTGGCTACAGGCCAGATTGATGGGACTTTAGAGGACGTGGCGTACGGCGGCCTTGCCAACACCAAGCACGCGTGGCTCGTGCGCAACTCGTACGTTCACAACGATGCGTTCGACGACCGGAAGGTTGTGGCGACGCTGCAGTCTCCGAGTGAGGAGGACCCGTTCCGGGCCGTGACCATCAAGTGGGGCACCGCCCACTATGGCGCCTTCACTACACGGCGCGACTTCGTGTATCTCGAGTCTCAGGGCATGGCCTTCGACTCGGACGGCGAGCGCATCTTCTACTACCTGATCCACTCCATTGAGCTGGATGATTGCCCTCGACTCGATTTAAGCCACAACATTATCCGTGTGCAGCTATCTGTGTGCTACATCACGCGGCAGGTGAATGCTGATACCGTGGAGATGTTTGGTCGTGGCTTTGTGGACCCCCGAGGCGAGATGATGGAGAGCTACGGCGTCATGCTGCTTGCCAACAACATCACGTCCAGTGCTAGTGTCGTGGAGTGCTCCAACATGAAGAAGCTGAGCTATCTCATGACGCTGCGCCGACGCAGCGACGCGTCCGGCATCATCCAATCGAGCGACTGCGGGGTGTGCCACAAGTCCCTGAGCAGACTTGGGAATCTTCTCCAGTCGCCATCAGGCTGCCCGGTTTGTCGACATGTGACGTGCAGCAAGTGCAGCGTCCAGAAGAAGCTCACGATCGACGCGACCAAGGAGATCACGCAGAAGAGCTTCACCTTCTGCCTGTCGTGTGTCATCGAGGCCAAGGAGCTGTCGGCGTGGGAGGTCGCCGCTGCCTGCCTCCGGAGCTAAGTGCACAAAGAGATACCGAATTAGGTTAGTGGTGCGATCGGCACCACCACATATTTAAGACCATGAGGAGCAAGCTTTCATGTCGAGATGAATACACCGAATGGGTGAGCTCTTAGACAAGAGTCTCTCGTTGCTCGTTTGACAGCGCTACAGGTAACACTAGGACTCCCTAACAGGATAGGCGTATCGTCGTCGTCGTCTTGAGGACATGATCGATCGACGCGGGTTCCCGCGGGCAAGAACGCTCCTCGATCCCTCGAATCAAGTCTCGGTGGCCACGACCAAGATGGTCTCTACATGCCCGCAATCAAGGCAAGTGACTCCACCGCGCCGGCATCCCTCCTCCGTGGCCAACGCTTTCGTGCCCCATGCGGGCATGAAGGTCACAGTGGGAGGCAACACCCGTCTTTCGCGGCGACCACGGTCAGAGGTGAACCCTGCCTTACCACCTCGGCGCACACATCGACGAAGCAGCTCTGTGACTGCGAATTGAAGCAGGCTGCTCGGTGCGCTTGCTTTACGCGTGCAGCCAGCATCGGTTCGGGCTTGAAACTTATGCAGACTGTCTGCCCGAGAGGTTTCAGAGCCGAGGCACTCAGCAGACAGCCTCCTTGACTTTTCCCGAGCGGCTCACTCACGCATCATGCAACTGGGTGCAGTCTGCCAGCCGTCTATGCGCCGCTGCCGGCTCCCTTCCCCACCCAATTCACCAGCTGCACGCTACATTATCCATTTCTCCAGTTGCCGAGTCAAGCTCAAGGAGCTGACTCAAGTTGACTCAGCAGCTTAGTGCGCGGCTTGGTCATCAAAGACTTTGCAGCATGAAGAGCTTCACGCTGGCGGACGCAGCGCTGCCAAAGCGTTTGAGTCTCTCGCCGGAGCAGGAGCAGGCACTGACCGACTTGGCTGACCGCATCGTAGCGGAGACCTTGCAGGCGAACGAAGACTTCGTGGCCAACGACCGACGCGTTGACGGCCGCATCTGGAAAAAAGTCAAGTCTCGCGAGAACGTTCACGTGTACCGCACACGCCGGTCAGGTAGCAAGATGCGCGGCACCAGCAGTGACGTCAATGAGAAGGAGCCGAGTCGGCCGAGATTGCTGTCGAACAACGCCGTAGAGCAGCACCAACGTGACGCCATCGCAGCAGGACGCCCGCTTGGTTTCGTTGAAGACGACGATGATATCCATAGAGGGGAAGCAAGTCACACCAATACACACAGCTCCACCAGTGAGGGCGGGTCCTTTGCGATCGAAGACAGCGTTCTGGCCAAGACGAAGCCGTCACACGTGCCGTTGATAGAAGCGACCGGCGTCATGGACGGATCGGTCGAGGACGCCGCTTTCGGAGCTCTTGCCGACACGAAATACGCCTGGCAGGTGCGCAACTCGTACACGAAGAACGACGGCTTCGATGGGCGTCAAGTGCTGGCAACGCTGCAGGGCCACAGTAAAGAGGACCCGTTTAGGTTTATCGGCGTCAAGTGGGCCACGCGCGACTACGGCGCGTTCATGACACGACGAGACTTGGTGTTCTTGGAGTCGTCGGGGATTGCGCTCGATTCAGATGGCGAGCGCGTGTATTACAGTCTTGCACATTCGATCGAGTTGGCCGAGGTCCCTCAACTACTCGACCGCTATAACATCATCCGTATGAACCTCTCGAGCTGCTACATCATGCGGCAGCTCACTGAAGACAAGATCGACGTGTACTGCCGAGGGTACTCGGACATGGGTGGGGAGATGCCCGAGGGATTCAGCGTAAGCTTCTTCTCTGCAGCGGTGGCCGCCGTCTCCGGGATGGTCGAGTGCTCATACCTCAAGAAGCTCACGTGGTTCATGAGCCGGCATCGTCTGAGTGAAGCAGCTGGCGGTTTACGGTCCAACCACTGCGGCGTGTGCGGCAAGAGCGCTAACAAACTTTCCAATCTCGTGCAGCCCGGCAGTGGCTGTCCGATCTGTAGACTACCAGTTTGCAGCAAATGCAGCGTGCAAAAGAAGCTGTCGATTGTGTCGCCCGAGGACGTCGTTCAGAAGCAGTTCTCCTTCTGCCTTTCGTGTGTCCTTGAAGCACGGAGGTTGTCGGCCTGGGACGTTGGTACATCATTGCTCGAGACCACGTGACTGAAGAGATAGCCGGCATGTGGAAAAATGCATGAACGTCCAAACCAAGCACCAAGGACAGCTCCGTGTCAACGCGAGCATTGAAGACCAAACAGAGGAAATAGTGACGGGCGACTAGTAAATCGCAGAAGTGAAGTACCTACCATTCTGTGAAGAATATAAAGACCTACGATTGCTACGAACTCGAGTGAGGTGACGTGACTCAAGGGTATCCAGGTACAGCAACAGAGCTCGCCTGTCCTCTCTTC
Source organism: Phytophthora podocarpi (assembly GCA_001314375.1). Classification (NCBI taxonomy): domain Eukaryota; phylum Oomycota; class Peronosporomycetes; order Peronosporales; family Peronosporaceae; genus Phytophthora; species Phytophthora podocarpi. Next base: position 21,614 of record LGSN01000412.1, on the reverse strand, counting down.
TTTGCATTTCCATGTTGAACTCAATTCGAGTGTTTGGTGGTGGAGCGTGCAAGTTGCTCGACCTCTGCTTGCTGCGTCGTCGAGTTGCTACGAAATGCCGGATGGCCGGAGCCTTCAGTTTCGTGTGGAAGCAGCGGATGGGTTGAAGTGCTCGCAGCGCAGCGCCGAGACGCAGCACAAAGCTCACGCGTCCACTATGGCGCTGCCTCGTAGCGACGTGATGCTTGGCTCATGCAAAGCATCAAATGGCTGCGCAGGATGGTTAGGCGGAAGCCACTGGCTTCCGCCGACCTTGCGTTAGCATTAATTGAGGGTGCTGCCACCAAGACAACGTCGTTTGTAGGATAGGTCGTGTTGCATGCATGTGCAGACATCGGTTGGTGGTGTGTTCCTCGACGTCAGAAGCTCCACTCGCTTCATGCTTCCATTCAGACGCACCGTTTGGATGAACGCTCAATGTGGCGATGCCAACTCGAGCAGGAAAAAGCAGAGAAAGATTTAGGTGCAGCGCTCAATCTCTACTCGAGCGCGTCCGGCTGGGTGCATCGTGACGTGCAGCGCCTGCAACGTTTGAGTTGCAGAGTTGGTGCCTCTTCGTGCCAAAAGTGCTTCTGGTCCACGATTTGTTTGGTGTGGCAACCTGCATGTTTGCTTGTGTGGCCTGCCCAATCTCCAGAGAACCAGCGCCTCTCTTCCTCTTCTCCTCCTGTGCGACTGTACACTGTACCGCGTCGATCGTCAACATATCCAGCCACTTCGAGACTTGCTCCGTGGCGAGTACAACACAGTTGGCCGCCGCCAGATTTAGTTCAAACAGGTTCTACGATGGTCTTCAAGGACTCGGACGGGGTCGTTCCGGATCGAGTGAACGTCTCCAAGGAACGCCAACAAGTATTGACCGATACGGCCGATCGGGTGGTGGCCGAGACACTGCGCGCGTACGAACTATTCATGGGCAACAACCGTCAGGTGGACCCTCGGATCTGGAAGCATGTCAAGTCCCGTGAAAAGGTTCACGTGTATCGCACTCGCCGATCCGGTTCCAAACGGCTCAATCACGTGAACGAGAAGCAACCGAGTCGACCACGGTTGCTGTCGAACAATACGATAGAGCAGCAGCAACGTCAAGCGAACGCAGCGGGACGACCGCATGGTTTCACCCCTGACGAGGAAGATGACGACCCAGAGCAAGTCGCGGAAAAGTCTGCCAGCAGTCATTCGCATTCGCAATCGCAATCTGCGAACACGCACAGCTCGTCGAGTGATTGCGGTTCATTCTCGGTCTTTCCTGAGGAGAGTGTCCTGGAGAAGGTCAAGCCGGCAAAAGTACCGCTGGTCGCGTCGATCGGCATCATTGATGGCACCGTGGAAGACGTGGCGTTCGGCGCGCTCGCCAATACAAACGAAGCTTGGCTAGAGCGCAATGCCTACGTGAAGAACGACGGCTTTGACGGCCGCAAAGTGCTCGCTTCATTCCAGTCACCGTGTGAGGAAGACCCATTCCGGTTTGTCGGTATCAAGTGGGCCACCCGTGACATCGCCGCCTTTGTCTCTCGACGCGACGTCTTGTTCATCGAGTCGTCGGGTATCGCGTTGGACTCGGATGGCGAGCGTGTCTACTACACTCTTGCTCACTCGATCGAGCTGGACGACTGCCCGGTGCTCCCCGATCGGCTCAACGTTGTCCGTCTGAACTTGTCTATTTGCTACATCATGCGGCAGATCTCCGACACACAGATCGAAGTGTACGCTCGAGGGTACGCAGACATGGGCGGCAGCCTGCCGGCAGTCATTGGTTTGAACGTGTTTTCCCAGGGTGTAGTCGACGTCGTGGGCATCGTCGAGGCCTCGTACCTGAAGAAAATAGCGTGGCAGATGGCTCGTCGTCGTATGAGCGACGCGTTGGCCCACCAGACAAAGGAGTGCGGCGTCTGCGGCAAAAGCACCAAGAAATTCGGCAACCTCATCCAGGCAGGAGGCACCTGTGCAATCTGTCGGCAAACGATCTGCCAGAAGTGCAGCGTGCAGAAGAAGCTGCTCTTGGACCCTGAGGAAGACCTCCAGCGTCAGCTCACGTTCTGTGTCTCGTGCGTGATCGAGGCCCGGAAGATGTCGGCTTGGGACGTCGCTACTGCGCAGCTCAAGCTCAAGCAACAGCAGCAGCGACAGTAAGGAGACAAGTTAGATAGTAGCGAGTGAGGCGTGCGTTGGGCAGTACGAATTGAATAGAGGCCCGATGCAGCCATCGTAATTTTAACAAGCTAGACTAGAAGTATCACCGTCTCACCTCCACAACACCATCTTACCGACACAGCGAGATGTAACTTACAACCGTGGCTTTACAGATGCCCTCGACACCGAGCTTGGAGCGAGTCGAGGACCCTTTCTATCGAAGGCAAGCGCCGATATATCCTACGGGAGGGCAACGCAGGACACATCAAGTGGCATCAAGGTTGTTAAAAGGGCAAATGAACCTCGCTCAGCAAGTCGGCGGCTTGCAGATCTCTGGCTGCGCTGTAGAGTAAGCAAAAGGCGCGATACCCAGGAGTCTATCCCTACGACAATCTCGCAATGTGCTCACGGGTTGCGATCATTGATCGCCGATCAACCTCTGCAGCTGGATATGTCGCTGCTGCGCGTAAAGGTTCATCACGACCAAGTCGTCGGCGTCCACACAAGACCGTTGCATCTTCCTTCGTGGCTGCCACACGCACGGGTGCAACTTGGAACATCTCGGAAGCAGAGGCGCCGCCGCGAAAGAATCACCAGCCGATCGATCGTAACCAAACGCGACCCGTAAACCAAGCTGGTTTACATACCAAAGGTGTCTGCTGGACACCATCTCGACGGCACCAAATATTGTCCGCACCTCTTGTCCGACAGGCAGCAACTTGGCGATCGCCTCGGCCTTGGCCTTCGCTTCATGAAGCACTCAACACTGTGCACTCACGTGTCCCAGGCGGCGGAAGGGCGGGCCTAGCAGACGGCCGGCATGGCCGATAATGCGGCCTTCTTCCCATCCGGCCTCTCGGTGCGGCGGCCGCCCCGTGCCATGACCTACCAGCTGATGGTAGCACCGCCGTCAACATGGCAGAATGCAGCGAGGGCGTAACGCTGCCAAAAGGACCACGCCACGTGTGACGCATCCAGTTGATCATCAACCCGTCAATGCAGAGCAATAGCGGGTCTGGTGATGGAGACAGCGCCCATTTGGTCGTTCCAGCCATTCCGGCACTGCTTGATGGCTTGCTTGACAGCCGAAGCAAAGCGCACAGCAGACAGCACACCTGGCAAGTGCTATCCTCGACCCTCATGAATCTTCCACTTGGTCGTCGCAACGTAACGCCGCAGTCCTGCGTCTTGATACGGTGATGGTTCTCTGCCGACACGCGGCCGGACTGCGCCAGTTTATTGGCGACGTGGCCCCTATCCTCCGGAGTTCCGAGCCTCGTTTCTCCGCTGTGAGCAGCGGATTTCCCAGTCATCGGCGACCGATTCTACATCTCTTATTCCGTGAGCTCCGTACGACGCGATGTGGCGACGGACGGACGGTCTCCCCTTCCCACCCGAAGAAGGAAGACACCCCGATCCCAGTTGACGGATCTCGAACCACGCTGGACTCCCACTGCTGGCTGTAAAAGCTCGAGACGGCGTGAGGTCTCCGCTATTATACTCTCTTCAACTCTTCCGTCGTTGCATGACGTTGGCAAAGGACGGAACTATCTGCCGGGGTCGGTCGCTGCAGTAACACTCGGTCATTTCGTGAAGCGCTCTCGGTCGGACACCCCGTGCCGTTAGTTAGCAAAACCACAGAGCATGAGATTCGGAGATTCGTGGGATGCCGGACACCTCTTCCCGCCCCGGGAATTGGTGCTCACCCGCACGGACATGGAGCAGTTCGAGACGTTGGGCGACCAACTCGTGGCCGAAACGCTGCAGGCCAGTGAGGAATTCATCGCCGACCGTCGATCCGTCGACTTGGAGCGATGGAAAGTCGTGTTGGAGAAAGGAAGCATGACCGCGTACCGCTCACGGTCGCGCGGCCAGCGACGTGCACGACGCGACCGACTTGACACGGAAGAAGCGGTCGAGTCGTCGTTCGTGCACCGCCCCAAGTTGTATTCAGCCGACAGCACCTTGAGTGATTTGATGGGACGCAGCAACACGCACTTGTCGTACGAAGACGACGGGTCTTCGTTCGGAGGATCGGACTACTACGAGAACAGCCGCATCGACTCGGACACGCCGGAGCAGAGTGTGCTCGGCAAGTCTCGCCCCCCGAACACACCCATGGTGTTCGGAGGCGGCGTGATTCCCGGGTCGGTGGACGATGCAGGACTCGGGTTTCTAGCAGATACGGAGGACCGCAGCATCATGCGCGCGGCCACGATCAAGGACGTGAACGTGAAGGACATGCGCATCTTGGCCCAGATCCGCGGCCCCATACAACAAGACCCGTTCCGGTTCTTGGGGATCAAGTGGAACTCGTACTCGTCGACTCGGGCAGGAAGTGTAGTGGCCAAGCCGAGAGATGTGGTGGTGCTTGAGTCCACAGGGATGACGTTGGACTCGACCGGCGAACGTGTGTGCTACTTTCTGAGCCATTCGGTCGAAATAGAGGACGTGCCGGAGTTCCGCAAGCAAGGACTGGTGCGGCTGCGCACGTCGAGCTGCCGGATTGTGCGGCCTTACAACAGCCAGGGCGAGGTGGAGGTTTATTTCCGAGGATTCTGCAATGCTGGCGGCCACTTTAGCATCGGGACATCGACACAACTTTTTTGTGTGAACTTGCTGGACACTGCACAAGTCGTGGAGGAGTCGTATCTGAAGAAACTCGCGTGGTTTGTGCATGCGTATGCTCGACGTCAGAACAGCCACGGAGACGACGATAAGCACGAAGGGTGCGCATGCTGCCACAAGCTGCCTACTAAGGGGTTCAAGAAGCTTCTCGAGAGCAACTCGACGTGTTTCTTATGCCGGCGCAAGGTCTGCAAGAAGTGCACCGTCAAGAAGAACTTGCCAATCGACTCGACAAGTAAGAAAAGCCTCGAGTTCTGCTTGACTTGCTACTTGAAGGCAAAGAAGCTGTCGGCGTGGAGAGTTGCGGTGGCAACACTGCCCAAACTATAGGGAGACTGACCTACAGTTCGACAATTAACCATCAGATAGTGAATAGTAGTTTTAAGCTCATTGCAGCAAACGCGGATGAAGCACCTCGTGCAGCAATACTCGAATACTTGAAGCTCTCATGATCATCTCAATGTTGACTGTTGTAGGGATACATCAGCTCGCCAGTCAGCGCCCTAATCAAAGTTTTGTGACGGGGAAGTCTTCAAGTCCAGACGAACGTCTTTGCACCAACCAACCAACACGCAGGAGCCCAACAATTGTCAGGCAAGTGCAAGATGTTTTCAGTTCGTGGCGTCGTATATGGGTGTCGAGCACCTTTACTCGTTTGTTAGCACCTCCTTGCAATAATCTACTAGTGAATAGTAGTTTTAAGCTCATTGCAGCAAACGCGGATGTATTAATAGTACTTACACAAAACGAAGGACGGAAACGATCGATCAATGCAAGAAATGTCTATTGTTGTTTTCTAGGGTTTCTAGGTTATGACGAAGTTTTGGCCAACGTGGCCACCGCTACATGTCACGCAGGCAACCGCTTCGCTTTCAGATAGCAGTTCAAGCAGAACTCCAGCTCTTTCTTCTTCATATGCCGGCCACGTGCACCCTCCAGCGGCAATAGTTTCTTCACAGTGCACTTGTGGCATACAGTCTGTCGACAAAGACTGCATCCTGCACTCCTCTCCATGAAACTTCCCAATCGAGAGCAAAGTTTTCCGTGGCAGCACGGACAACTACTCGCTTTATCCAGCATGGCTATTAGGCCATTGCTACTGCTGAAGCTGTTGCTGTCACTCGTACCGCTGCTACTAGCACTCCATCGATGCTGGTCGTGCATCATCCACGAGAGTTTCTTCAGATATGCCTCCTCCACGATGCGTGGAACTAGCACCAGTCCTTCAGCGAACTGGGCGACACCAACGCGTACACCGAAGTTCCCTCCAATGAGCAAGAAACCCCTAGAAAATATTTCCACGGCCTCTCCATCCTCGTGCGGTCGCATGATATGACAAGCAGAGAAGACTGTGCGCACCTGTCCGAACTCTCGGAAATCGGGCACCTCATCCATCTCAATGGAGTGGTTAAGCATATAGGTAAAGCTCTCTCCGCTCGATTCCAGAGCCATGCCAGTTGACTCGATAATCAAGTAGTCTCGGGGCTTCACAACAAGCGCCACCGTACGACTTGGCGTATTCGTACACCACTTGATCCCGAGAAATCGGAAGGGGTCGTCCTTCGTCGGACGGGTGAATTTGCGCAAGAATCCTCGTGTCGTCCACGACCACCTCCTTGTTGGTGTTGAAACGTATCCGGTTTCGTTCATCCGTATCTGCTAAGAAAGCAAGCGCCATGTCCTCCACCGTTCCTGGGAAAACACCGGACGAGAAAACTGTAGGTACGTTCGCTGGCTGAAACTTCTCCAACACGCTCACTTCGGAGCCAGCTTTTGCTCCAAACTTTGTAAAATCATCGTGATGGAGACTTCTCTTGTCCTCGGAGTCGTAGTCGTCGATGTTATGGAAACCTTCTCGGAGTAAGACGTCTTGGAGAGACCTGTCACTTGTCGGGTAGAACGTTGGGTTCTGCGGGGAGGCGGTAACCACTACGGTGTCTTCACTCCAAACTCTTTCTCGGTTCGAGCTGCGTGGGTTCGAGATATCTTGGTACGCAACGAAGTTGTCTTTCTCCTTGATTGGTTTCCAGCAGCTGGGGTCGACCACATGGCCTTGGGCTGCAAAGTCTTCGCTGGCGTGCAACGTCTCCGCTACAAAACGATCGGCTAGCATTTCGATGAAGCGTTCATCTTCAGGAGATAATTGCAGCGGCATCGGCGGGTAAACGACTGCGCAGTTCTCCATGTCTTGAACGTTCCGTCGCTGGGCCCGATGCTCAACAGCCGATGCCAACATTTTGCGGCTCATAAGTTAGGGTTCATCACTTGCCAATTTGCTAAACGTACGCGTGACACGTTGACAACCAACCAATTGCAAGTGCATATTCATGCACCACCTGCCCGATCTCAAGAATCAGCCGATTTGGCTTAAGTTTTCACGATGGGATGGTTGACTTTACCCTATAGATTCGACGATGCAAAGGGTTCTCGCTTGGATAGGCGAGAGATACAAAGATGGAAGCCGTCTTGCAGAAAATGGTGCCACGATTCTTAAACCCAGTGTGACAATTGACATGGAGTATTGATACGAGCCCGATCGCGGCACCAACCGTTCCGATATTTTCATCATCCTGGCTCGTAAACTTGCAGCAGGAGCCACTATCGCGCTTACTCTGTCGACGACAACGTGTCAATCGCCACTTGCCACGCCGGCAGATTCTTGGCTTGGAGATAGCAGCTCAAGCAGAAATTCACCCCCTTCCTCGTCAGTTGTTTGGGCCCACCGACAACCAGCGGTAGCGTCTTCTTCACTGTGCATCTGCGACACATAGTTTGCCTACAGAGCTGACACATCGAGTTACTGTCCAGGAGCTTCGCAAACCCCGTATGGAGCTTTTCATGGCAACACGGACAAGTATTGGACATCTGCAGTGATGCAAGGCTGAGACTTTTGTCTGCGCGACGCCGTGCCTGGAACAACCACACCAGCTTCTTCGTGTACGCTTCCTCCACAGTTTGTGGCACAGTCATCAGTCCGTCGCAGAACATGTACGTGCAGAGTCGCTCGGCGAGGCTGCCGCCGGTGTCCATATAACCACGACAGAAGATCTCGATCGCTCCAGTGGCGGTGTGTGGCCTCATAATGTGGCAGGCTGAGAATGTTATCCGCACGTGGCCTAATTGTCGGAAGTCCGGCACCTCATCCAACACGATTGAATGGTTCAGCACGTAACTAAAGCGTGTTCCATCCGAATCAAGCGCCATACCGGTGGACTCAAGGATGACATAGTCTCGTGACTTGATGAAGTGTCCTGCGGCGCCTGCGGTGGAATGGGCACACCATTTGATTCCCAAGAACCGGAATGGGTCATCCTCTGTCGGTCCTTGGATGCGAGCTAAAATCCTCATATCGTCGACAACCACCTCCTTGTTGTTGGAATTCCGTATTCGGCTCCGTTCTTCGGTGTCTGCGAGGAAACCTAGCGCGCCATCTTCGACTGTGCCTGGGACGACACCTGTGCAGAAGACCATCGGGACGCGCTCTGGTCTTGTCTTCTCCAGCACGTTCTGCTCCAGTACATCGACATAGCTGAATTCATCCTCAAGCTCATCTTCTGAATCGGCGTCCAAGAAAGTGACGCTCGGATACGTCTCCGATAACGCGTACTCCATCTTCTTGTCTACAGTTGGGTAAAACGACGGCATTTGTGGAGATGCGGCGACTGCTTCGATCTCGTCACTTGGGACTCGACCTCGACCGAACCTGGAGGATGCACGCTTCCGTGTCCGGTACGCTGTCATGTTGTTTTTCTCCTTCACGACCTTCCATCGCAGCAAGTCGACGAAGCGTCCTTGAGACACGAAGTCGTTGTGTGCGCGCAGAGTTTCGGCCACGAGTTGATCGGCTAATGTTTCGAAAGCAACAGCTTCGGCTGCGGACAACGCGAACGGCTTCGGCGGGTAGACGGCGTTGACTGGATCCATCTCGTTTCGGTGTGGCAAATTGAGAAGTGCCACTCCGTGTTCGCACCGTGTGCATGATGTACGACGCCGCGCACACCAGGTAGTGGCCACCACGACGGTGGGATGGGGTTGTGCGTGTATCGTGAGGAATTTCCATAATCCAGTAGAAAAGTACTGGATCGTCCCAGAGGCAGTAGACTACTGTCACAGTACTTGTTAAGTTCGGAAATTGGATAATATCGAACTTAAGCGTCCGTCAGCTTCAGAGCCGCTACTCCGTTCGTGATCGGATCGACGCCTCCGTCTAGTAGATAGACTCATATCAGCTCGATGGAATTGTGCGCGAATTCCCTTTTCAATCGTGCCGGGATATGACCCGGAAGCTCTCGATATCCCACGCATTGGATGAGATACTATTCTTTTTAAAAAGAATACTGTAGTACTTATTAATAATTTAAAAAAAAATAAAACGTTACATATGCTCTAATGTTCATCCACCGCTTTGCGTAGATTCGCACTACCACGTACATTCGTCCAGGCCATAGGTAGAGCTTGATAAACCTGTCGGTTCCACCGAAACGTCTTCGCGAAGAAGACCCAAATCTAGCACAACGACGTCGAGCACGAGGCAATTACCATAGTTTGGAGGTACCCTTGATCTTGGCTTGGTCATTCTTACTATCTTTGGAATGCAGAGATGGTGTCCTATTCGATGAATAGCAGCGGGGAAATTGAGGTAGCTGAGGACGAGTATTGCAGTAGTATTGCAAACTCATCGAGTATGTACGGGGAACTAGCAGGGTAGTTGCAGTAGGTATTGCCAGTTGACTTTTCTACCGCAATTCCTAGCATCATATTTTTGGCCACCCCTCCAGCCAACACCCTCGACATCGCATGCAGACTTGAAAACTAATTAAAGGAAGGTATAAAGCAAACCTTTCCCCCTCTTTAAGATTTAAAAATCTTACTATGAAATTTGACCCTTAGATCCATGAATAAATCAGTATGCAAGCCCAGGGTCTATCATAACCTATGAGACAGCTTTGACGAATACTTCGAAGTATAATACATCGCATATTATGCGCGGAAGGCTCTAAACCTGGGAGGTTACCCTCTCGAGGCGACTCTCTCTCTCCAAAGACAGTTCGCGAATTCTCTGATCAGTTGATAAGTACGTGTATCACATTACGTGACCATGCAATGCGAACCTATCTGGTTTCTACTGTATTATGGAAATTCACCTCGCTCTCGTGCACGTTTCTACTGGATTATGGAATTCCTCGTGTATCGTCATGGCAAAGCGGTCAGGATTGGCGACGTGACCGATTAGTGTACAAATCGCTCGGTCGTGGAAACGTGTCTGATCGTCGTCTTCGCATTTGAGACATCGCTTACGACCGGATCGTGCTGCTGTTGGTCTTCGCGTCACTTTCTCGATGCTCTCTCAATACAGGTAGGTGCTAAAGGCGTTGCAAGTTATTCTAAGCTTACCTCATGTTGTCAGTAAAAAAATCGCATTTCGTTTCAAGCCTTTCGTTGCAGGAACTCTCTTGAAAGACACCCGCGCTGCAACTTGCAGCCTGTTCGTGCTCAAGGACCCGCCACCGCAGATACATGTACGCCGTGTGTGTGTTTGAAAGGCAAACCGCTGAATACCACCTCCCTGACAGTTCACCGAGCGCCAAAGCTGCTATCCAGATACAGTGTGTTGCGGCGCAAGACAGTGAGGCACGACTGTCACGACTCTGACGGGCAGCTCCAGAGAACATTAGTACAAATTATCGCTGCATATTGTGGACATCTGCACTGTCATGAAGGTTGTCACAATCTAGCTGCTTGGTGTCTGACCCTGACTCAGTCAGTGACTGTGTCAATGAAATTTACACGTTGGTACTGTGTACTGCATCCATAGGTAACTTCGTGGACGGTCGGCGGGGCTGAAGCAGAGGCACAAACGGCGTAAAACGCACAAAATACAATAAAACTTCGTGGACGCCACGAAGTTACCTACGGATACCGTAATTTGCAGTCGTACAGTATTGCAACAGCCACCGAACGTGGTGTGGCGTACACAGTCCCGTGCCTACAACACCAACTCATGTAATACTGGAACACCACTCATTCGGCCAATGTCAAGCTCCACGTCTACAGCTCTGCGCCGTCTCCAGAGCGATACTCAGGACTTCTGGGCTCCGTTGCATTCCATTCGTCGGGTGGATGCGTCGACCTTAACGCCATTACAATTCCACCGAGAATTCGTGAGTCGCAATGTGCCCATCGTGCTGCTGAACGCCATGACGTCGGCTCCGTGGCGACGCGCCATGGCCAATTGGCAGAGTGACGACCATCTCATTGCCAAGGCCGGGGATCACCCGGTGACTGTAGACGTGACGCCCTTTGGCTTGGGAGACGCAGTACTGGAGCTACCGCATCACCACGAGGAGATCTTCGTGATGCCTGAAGAGAGAGACATGCCATTGGCGGAATTCCTGAATCTCTTGGAAGACCACGAGGGCTTCGACGGAGTTCCCTACCTTTCGCATCAGAACGACAGCTTAAGAGATCAATTCCCAGGTCTGTTCGACGAGGTGCCACCGGGCATGGAGTTGGCGGTCGAAGCTTTCGGCAATGAACCGGAAGCGGTGAATATCTGGATTGGGGATGACAGAGCCGTGTCCACTATGCACAAAGATCACTACGAGGTGAGGACGGGTTCTGAGTTTTGGTGGTTGTAAAGCTTAGGTACTGTACTGTACTGGATCTGACTGTGGCAATGGGTGACAGAACATGTACTGCGTGGTGAAGGGCCAGAAGCACTTTACGCTGTTGCCACCGTCGGCGGTTGGATGTCTGTACGAGCGTGAGTTTGCGTCCGCGAGGTATCGTCATGCAGAGTCTCCTGAGCCGGATGAAGAAGAGCATCTCGTGACGGATCTTGTCGCCACGGAGCGTTTCCACGAGAAATACCCGCAGCATGAGAAGTGGACGATTTTGTCGTCGCCGGACAAGGGAGAAACGCCGTGGATCCCGGTGGACCCGTTGAACATTGACACGGAGAGATATCCGCTGGCTGGAGCGTTGAATCCCATCCAAGTTGTGGTGAATGCAGGGGAAGTGCTGTACTTGCCGTCGTTGTGGTATCACCGTGCTGCGCACTTGTGCCCCACGATCTCGGTTAACTACTGGCACGACATGGAGTTCGACTGTCGCTACGTGTACTTCAACTTTGTGCACGATATTGGCGCCACAATCACGGCGCTGGAGGATGAACAACGCAGCAAGGAAGTAAGTGGGAAAGAAGCAGAGAATGAAAGGAGGGATCCACAGCAGTGATACGCTTCGGATGGTTAGCTAATTGATGAGTTTCTCTTCACATAAGGTTACACGTGTTTGCAGCGAAACCCGGATATCGTAAGGTAACTCGTCGTCATTGTGTATTATTTATTGATCACAGCTACTTCTTGTCGGTGACCGAGAGCGAGTTGATTCCTACTTGCCACGCCGACAAGTTCTTGGCCTCCAGATAGCACTTGAGGCAGAACTTTATTGCTGTCTTCTTCAGTTGCTTGGATCCGCCAACCTTTTGCGAACATATTCGTTTGATAGTACATTTCCGGCAGGCGGAATGTCGACACAGCACGCATATCGAGTAGTCAAATAGTTTCCCGACGCCTCTGTTCAGCTTGTCACTGCAACTCTGACAAGTGTCAAGGGTTTGCTGAGCTCGAGCGGGACTAAGGTTACCGCCACCGCGAGGCTCTGTCTGTAGCAGCCATGCGAGTTTTCTTGTATGCGCTTCCTCAATCATCTGTGGCACGGCCATTAACCCGTTGCAGTAGTGGTTCATACACAAGCGCTCAGTGAGACTACCAACAGAATCCGTGAACCCGCGACAGAAGACTTCAATTTCGCCCACAGTGTCGTGAGGCCGAACGATGTAGCAGGCAGAAAACGTCTGCCGCATGATACCAAAACGTCCGAATTCGGGGACTTTGTCCAGCACGATCGAGTGGCTTAGCAGGTAGCAAAACCGTTCGCCTTCAGAGTCGAGAGCCATTCCGCTTGACTCAAGGACGAGACAATCACGAGGCTTGATGAAACGTCCTGTAGCACCAGGAGTGACGTGAGTCCACCATTTGATCCCGAAGAAGCGAAACGGGTCTTCGAAGGTTGGACCTTGTATGCAAGCTAGAATATGTGCGTCGTCGACGATCGTTTCGGTGATGTTGGAACTGCGTGTTCGAGTGCGAGCTTCCGTGTCAGCGAGAAAGCCCAGTGCTGCGTCCTCGACTGTACCAGGCACTGAACCTGTGCACAATAGCATCGGCGCATGTTTTGGTCTTGACTTCTCCATCACCTTCTGCTCCAAGATGTCTTCTAAGCTTAAGCTAAACGCTTGTGGGGAGTCGTCATCAAGTTCGTGGGCTTCAGGACAAGTGGCGCTCACACTCAAGTAGGTGTCCTGCAAGGCGCTCTGCATATTCTTGTCTGTGCTCGGGTAAAACTCTGGCATCTGCGGATATTCAGCCACTACCTCGGTGCATTCGCTGTCGATTCTTCCTCGACGAAACTTGCGTGATGGACGCTTGCGTGTTTGGTATGCTGTCATGTTATCCTTCCTCTTCACGGTCTTCCATTGGACCCTGTCGACGACGCGACCTCGACATATTAATTCATCACTTGCACGCAGAGTTTCCGCCACGAGCTGGTCTGCTAAGAGCTCGAAGGCATTTGCGTCGGCGGCAGACAAAACCAGAGTCTTGGGTGGGTATTGGACATCGACAGTGACCATGTCAGTTGAGAGTGATGATAAGTCGGAAAATTCAGAACTACTTGTTATTATTGTGCCATGTGAGCTACAGCGCCAGCCGCCGAGTGTGTTTCTCGTGCAAACGTAGCTCCATCTGTACGAACATTACATGTAACACAAATCGATGGTGTTCTTGTCGTTGGCACGACCGCAAGTTCCAAGCAGAATTGATGAATTGTACGGCCAGCACGAAGCTCCCATAATCTTGTCGGGCATGTGGCTCGATCGATACACGAGTTGCCTTTGCATATGCTGTGTGCAATGCACCACCACATAACTTGTGCGAACTCGACGTCTGATCCTCACAAAGCAACACATGGCCAAACATACGAGTGCCCCCTATGAAAAAAGCAGCTTCGGAGACTTTTTCACCGAAAACGAACGCCGTGAAGAGATCTTTGCCAGCAGCAGTGCTACCACCGGCGATTGCTTCACTTCAACTTCATGCAACGATATACATTATCCGAAGGACGACCCAACGAGATCGCTCAAAGGCATCAAGTCTCTGAAAGCGTTAAATGGCAAGACACGCAACAAGTTCCTTTTCATTGCTACATATTTGGACACGGCCATCATAATTATTTACTGCTAACGTATTTTGCACCAGCCTGGCACCCTCATTACTCTGATGCTGCCATGTGCCTTGCGAGGACCATACTCACGTAGCAACTAAGCTTAGCTAGAACTCGTCAGAGTCAACGACTTGGACAATGATTTGGATGTAGACGAGGTGATGGTGCTGTGGTTGTCCATTCGACGCGAGCCGTTGGGCACCGTATCCAGCGCTACGCTCCAAGCTGACAACTTCATTGCGAGCGCCATGCACTCCTGACAGAAGTCCATGTTCATCTCCGTGATTCCGCCAGCGCTACCAAAGTCGACCCCCACTCTTTTGGAAACGGTGCACTTGTTGCAGAAGACTCGGCGACAGACTTGACACGCCGCTCCTGTTTGAATAAGTCGCCCGAACTTGCTAAGCGAGTGGTGGCACGCAGCACAATGAGTTGGTGCATGTGCCTGAGCTGCGAGAGACGTCGCGTGCTCCCGAGCTTCGCGCTCCCGAGCACCCATCTGCCACTTGAGCTTCTTGACGTACGCGCACCGCACCAACCCACCCACTGCCAACAGCGTCTCCTTGAAGATACTAACCGTGACGCCTTCCATGATATCACCGCCCATGTCGTTGAAAGCACGACAGAAAACTTCAACTGTTCTCTCGGAGTGCGAGCGAAGGATAAAACACGAGGAAATACGCGCACGGATGACGCCAAACTCCGACAATTTAGGCACCCGATCCAACGCGTAGCTGTGCATCAGCACATAAGCCACCCGCTCACCGTTCGAATCGCGCGATATTCCCGTAGACTCGACGTACACCATATCGCGTTGAGTAATGAACGTGCCTAGCACTTTGGTAGCCCACTTGACGCCCAAGAAGCGGAACGGGTCCTCGACCGACGGCGTCTTCACAGTCGCTAGAATCTTCTGGTCGTTATATTCGTCTCCGATGTAGGCATCTCGAAGTCGCCAGCGCGCCTCATTATCTGCCAGTGCACCGAACGCTGCGTCTTCTACGGTACCTTCCATCTTGCCAGTGATGATCACGAGCGGCACCCGATGAGGACGAGCACGTTCCAATAGCGAACCATCCGTCAAGTAGTCCGAGTCATGACGGTGGCTCCTTCCCCGTGAACTCGTGGACTCCTTAGTCTTCGATGCTCCAATGCCATCAGACGACGCGAAGCTGCCACTGCTCATTTCCGAGAGTGACATTGCCTGTAGCTGTGGAGGCTCCAAAGAGGACGAGCTTTTGCGTCGACGCGAGCGATACACATGCAGTTGGTCCTGCGTCTTGACGTATTTCCAGCGTTCCGGATTGAGTTTGCGATGGTGCGCGATGAACTTCTCGCTGGCCAGCAACGTCTCGGCCACCAACTCGTCCGTGTAGTTGACGATGGCCTGCTTCTCGGACGTTGAGAGCTGCAGCGGTGGGAACACGTTGGGCGGCAGTTTGGACTTGACCATCGTCGTGGAATTCGAGGAACTTGTTCAAACGGAGTCTGGAAGGTTTCTTGCCTCGGAAGAGTAGAGGAGTCTCACTCAAGACGAAACGTGTCGACTGGAGACTCGATCGAGTGCGAGTCTCCGATGCTGCTGTTACGACAGGCAAAGGAGAGGCAGGAGGGGGAACGCCGAGACTGGTGTTGCATCTGCCTAGTCACGGCTTTGTTGCGCTGGACAAGGGCAGCCACCACGACACTACGACAAGTCGTGACAAAGCGTTGATGGTCCGGCCACAGGCGTCATGTTGCCGGGGCTTTGGCTCGTATAATACAGTGTGCGACGACGGTCTCCGTCAATGGCGTACCGATGTAGGAAGGCAGCCATCGCGATGGTATACGTGCAGCATTAGGCAGCGGAATGGATCCGCTATAATATGTGGTGAGCCTGCCTGTCTTTCGACGGGCGTTCGTCTCCGTAGGGGACGGACCATCGGTGATGACGGCGAACTGCTGACTGGCGCTTCCATCAGAGTGTCGGCTTGTCGGTTGCATATGCAAATCGTCGTGGCATCGAGGGAGGGGCCCACCTTTGCACTTCAAGATGCCAGTCGAGTATGCACTCGCGTCGAGTCTTGGCGGAGACGGATGCGATCTATTAATCATGTATTAATACCAGTACGTGTATGGCTCGAGAGATAACCTGCTCGACATGAGGTGCTGCGAAGAGGTAAAGAGGCCGAGATACAAAGCCCAAAAATACGTAGCGACCAGTATTTTCCAATTAATTACACCAAATTTGCGCAAATACCGATAAGCCTACACACAATCCCCTCGGAAGTAATCCCAGAAGTGTCATACCCTCTCAACAGGAATATACAAGCGGTTCAGCAATTTACAAGCCCAAGTAAAAATTCCCTTTCACCTCTCAATTGTGAAAAAAAATTAAATCAGCGAATATTCCTATTCTGAGGTGTTTATCTATAGGAAAGTCACAACTGTACAGGGCGTCCAAAGTACTCTAGCAAAGACATCTGCTGCTTGCGTCCTTGTTTCATGCCTAATTCTCCTCGAAGCGTGNCACCAGCTGCAACCGTTGCAAACTCACTCACTGACTGACCAGCTACAAGCTCAGCCAATTGATTGTTGTGAACGATCCGAATGGTTGCATCGAGTGTGCCAAATATATGGTACACTTCACAGCTCCACATAGTTGGTACACCCCGCGATAGGAATCTGCTTAAACAGGAATAAAAAGTGGGTTCCTGACCTATGCCTACCGAGGCCACCGGTGCGCCGAGAATAAACGCAATTTGATTGAATAAAATGGACATGTTGTAGCCATGTGGCAAAATCCAAAAAGTACTGGCACTAGAGCAATGTACAATAATCCCAGATTGTATTCACCATGATAGTACACTTGAGGACGACACACAGAGTACATTTGAGGACGACAGCTTCTACTACGGCAGTGGTAGTCTGATGGGCTTAATATCATTTCAGCACTTTCTCTCAAGCCGCAGAAGTACACAAGACGCGTTCATGGATATACGCCAAACCAGTCGTCTCTACAACGCTGCCGTCGCCGCATCCGAGTTCGCGGATCAACGACAAGAGGCCCGGACCCGGACCGACTACAATGGTAGTCTCCGACGTTTTGCGGCGTTCTGCCAGAGCGAAGGCTACCCCGACTCTCTGAAGTACCGCTTTGTGGAGCTGTCAGGCGTTGTGGCGCCGTACATCAACCAACTAGCCACGTCGAACGCAAGCCAATGGCCCGCCGAGAAGCTTCGTGCCGCGCTCAACTGGCACTACACGAAGCCGGGGATACTCGCAGGATGCCATCCACACTATCGCTGGTTAGTCGAGCCTGCTACGGACGGAACGCTTGTGCCACGGGGCAATCCAGCCTGGTCTGCCGCCATCACTCAGATCCTCGCTGGCCTAAGCAAAGCTAAAAAGTGCGAAAGGGCTCCCAAGCGTGCGTCGCCGATGTCGCTGTCGATGCTGTCCATAATGATTGCCGTCCTGGAGTCCGAATCGATGTTTAACGAGACCATGCGAGTCTGATTTTCTGCAGTCTGCTCGCTTAGCTTCTACGGCATGTGCCGTATCAACGAAGTTCTCCTCAAGAAAAAGGTGGCATGCAGCTTGTACTTCAACGCAAGTCGCGCAAGAACGGAGCCGAGATCCGGTTCAGCTGCTTCACTATCCGTGACCAGAAGACGGACCACGACCCATTCACCATTCGGTCATATTCGCTCCATCAACTGCCCAAAGAAGAGCGGGCTGCCGAGGCGTTGACGTACGTGGAGAAGTGGTTCACTTATGCGCGTACAAAACTGCACCATGGATGGCGTGACGATGATTACGCTTATCCTTCGCTGACCAAGATTCCCCGTGGTGGCTCAAAGGAATGTAAGGTCGCCGAGAGCGCTGCGGTTGGCGGCATCTCATTTGCTAACGTGGGAGTTTAGTGGGGATCTCCAATGTCAGACAGCAACTTCACGCAGATGCTCAACATCATTGCAGAGGCTGCTGTAATTAGCAGAAACTTGATCGGAGATGAGATTTGATTTACATCACATTGCTTTCGACGAGGGCGTGCACAGTACCGATTCATGTTTGCCCCTGAGAAGAGACGGCGGTCGTTGAAGCTCGTCAAGTGGTGGGAGGGGTGGGCACCTACCGAGAAAGTTGAGACGGTAACGAGGTATCTCCTGGACGACGTGCTTGATCGAGAGGAGAACCAGCTCGGAGACTCGCTGGCACCCGACGCGATGTCATGCACAAACGCGTCGCTAGACGGTATTCGGGACATCGACTATGGGAGCTTGCATCCGGACCACGACACCACCGGAGAACTGCGGTGTGCAACGAATATGTGGATCGAGCACGATTCGACAGACATCTCGGCGTCCGTTGTCAACGAGCTGATGGCGCTGCTTGAAGGGCTACGTGACACAGTCAAGGACATTGGAAAATACAAAGTTCATTGTTGGAGACTGTGCGCGAGGGACAGATTGACGTGCATCAGACTACTGCTCCTGACGACGTTATGGACACCAAGAAATTTGGTGTCGGAGCTTCCAGATTCAAGGTCCTGGCGAGACTACGTCAACCAATACTGGATGTCCAACTCAGCGTGCCACCAGTACCACGCCGGTGTTGACATGTTTCCACATGAACGGAAAGTACACCGGTCGCGTCTCTCCCGGATGAAGATTATTGCCGAGTTCATTCGCGACGAGTACAGCAACGACCAGGACTTATTCGAGAGGAGTTTGGGGGTTGCGTGCTGGGGGAGCTGACAGCGAACAGGATACTAGCTACCATCCGTAAGCCAAAGAGAATGTAAGGAATGTCGTCCTCAATTGTACTCTTGGTGTCATCAATTGTACTATTGACGTCATTCACTCATCATGAAATGTTCCCTATAAACATGCAAATGCGAAATGTGTATATTTTATGAAGTTATGCACCTCGCGCCGCCTTATCCTCACCTTTAACTGCCTAATCCTCACCGGGGTGGTAATCAGCGTCTGAGTCGTCCGACTCGCTGTTGAAGTTACTTGGGTGGTACTCATCTGCACTATTAATGTCATTTCCGACCCGCTGGGCTCAGCTTTATTTGTCTCTTCGGGTTCCTCGTACTCGAATGCATTGTCGTCGTAGCTATCGTTGCCGCCATCACCCTCATCATCACTGTCGATGAAGTCTACGGGAATGGATACTTGCAGACAGGACAGAGCAGACCCATGTGCCTAGTCCGACCAAGAAAACGCCCATTGTACTTGGGTGAGACATTCGAAGTCAAGCTTGTGGTCGCACTGAGAGCCTTCCATGACGATCCCGATTCGGCGTGCTCAAAATAGGCTAGCCCTACATATAATCGCACATGCCGAACGAAGTCCTACTTCTCTGGCCCACTTAAGAATGGTGAATTGCCGGATTCTGGGCCTCGCTATGGTTCATTTGTCAAATCCTGCCCGCATTGCCGAATCCTGGGGCTCTCAATAAAATCCCAACTGGCGATCAACACTTCGGATTTAACTTCGCTTTGGTGTGGTACACACATTCTCAAATGATTGGATATAATCATGATTTAACGTTGGTGATTGGTCAAAATCATTGCGATGTGCATCAAACAAGGAAAAAGACCAGAAAAACAAAACGTTTTGCTGCGCACAGCCCTCCTGGCGCCTGCATGCAATTGGCCTTTGTAGAAATTATCTCCAGATTACGGTGATATCATTCAAAATTGACACGACTTCTCGTTACCGAGAAAGACTTTCGGTCGGGTCGGTTACATAGAAGCTAAGTGCGGATAACTGCGAAACGATCTAAAATTTAGACCATGTTTACATTGATGTGTCCACTGTGATATGACAAAGTTTCGATAGCGGAGGCTACACTACACCGAAGTTATTGATCGCTACAGCAACCAACCTCGGTTTCTAGAGCCAATTCCGAGCTGAAGTGGCCGCAACTTTCAAGCAAGTTATCAGTGCACGTTAAGTTTACCCCCTATCTTGTGAGTGTGCTGGTTGTGGAGTTGTAGCTACCGGTACCGCTAACAGTGCTGCCACTGGCAGTGCCAGTGGTCGCCACCGTAGCGGGGGAGTGTGTTGGAAAACGCAAAGCCAGTCAACTCGACAATTAATTTGGGTGGCACTTTTGCGGCGGACGAGAGAGGTGGTTGGTCGTCTTGTGGCGTGGCCGATGATGATATCAGAAGACAACACAGGCAACAACGAGATGAGCAGCGTGACTGGACGACCAAGTGAAAGCTGAGTGGAATCAACGGCATCAGAGGGAAGTGCCCGTGGAAGACACCAGCATGCATGTGTGGGCGAACTCGTAGAAGAAGCTCGAAGAAGTATAGTGCTAGTGAGTGATGAGAACGCCAAACCCATTTGAATTCACTTCTGTTTTTCAATTCAACTGATCAAGTGCTTCCTGCATTCGGCGGCAAGTACATCTGCGCGCTATCGAAATTTGCAACAAGTTATGAGCCCAAACCTAGACCTGTCGAATACAAGACCCATGTCCGTCGCCGGACGGCTCTACTTCTTCGATCTCGACAGTGACCACGCTATGCCACCTGCTGCGAGGGCAGATCGCGCATACCACCGTGCACTCGTCAACGTGCACTCGGAACTTCGTCGAGCTACCCAGCTGGGGGTTACGACGCCAGAGAGAGGACAATGCGTCGGTACGCCGGAGAACTATGCCGAGTTGGGAACACCGGACGATACTACTTGTAGAATACAGTCGACTCCATCTTCTCGCCCCACGCCAATGTCGGATGAAGACATGACCACAGTACTGACTGTACGCCTCGATGACGCCAGGATCTTGATCAACACTCAACAGAAGTGGGATGACCGACGTGCAGTACGAAGACGTCACGCAGCACGAGACTGCTGATGATGACACTGAAGCGCCGAGTAGACAGAACCTGCCAATGTGCGCCACAACGACGAAACCAAGCGTGTCGTCAACAAAAGTAGTAATACTTAGCACATTACGCCGGCAGTTTTTTTTCTTAGCATCTTTTTACAAGGAGAGTAGGTTTAATCGTTTCTAATACCCAGCTGGTGTTTCTAACCCGACAACCAATCCATAACCTCAGAGCGTAAGGAGTCATTTAACTCATATTAACCATGTCTGAGATATATTAAAGCTCCTTCAGCAACAGCACCATGCACCTCCCTAATTAATTATTTTTTTAAAAATAAATAAGGGGCTATGTATATAGATACACCCAACTGATAACATGTCGAACGAATTAACTTTTGGGAAATACAAGGGCACCCAGATCGAAGAAGTATATTCTTCTGGTCCTGGTTATTGTCGATGGGTATTTAATCAACCCAGTTTAAATATTGGGGAGGAGATCAAAATATTCTTACACTCCAAATTCCTAACTGATGATAATTCATATATGATGACGTGGGGAAAATATCGCGGTAAGTCTCTCAAGCAGATCAGTCGAATTGATCCCAATTAAATTGATTGGCTTCGTAAGAGTCAATTTGTAATCGACAAATGCCCTAAGCTTTTAGCAGAATTGAACTAAGATATTAGTTTTTTTTCTT
>LGSN01000411.1:0-30471 GCA_001314375.1 Phytophthora podocarpi | reverse complement strand
TTGTGGTTTGTACGGAAGACTCCACATCTGACGTTTTTGTGTGTTTTGCTACACCACAGTTGGCATGGAACAACTGCAACTCTGCGACGAACTCCAGGCTGGGTTCACTGCGTGCAGAATCATTCCGCTCTCGTTGGTGAAAATGTATGCACGTCTCAATGTCTACAAGAATAACGGTATTCCGGCCAAGGTTGCTCGCGCCGCATGGGTCTACAAGAAAGAAGCTGTTATACAAGACATCCTGGAGGTGCAACCGCGCCCCTCCAAAACTAGAATGCGCAAGACTGTCACCATTGCGGGCCGCTTGCTGACGCGCGAGCTCATCGACGAGATGAGTGCGACAGCGGAGAAAACGAAACCGGCCAAGAAGAAGTCGAAGCAAGATGATCCTGTTCATTTCGACACTGTAGAGGAAGCTTTAGTCTGAGCAAAATGTTAGTTTGGGAACGGAGACACTGAAGCTGAATACAGAAAGCTAGACTTACCTTTTGGTACGGAGCATTAACAGACAAGCTGCGACAACACTGTTCCTTCGGGCGCCGCGGAACTCGAACCCACGCGCACCAGAAGGCCCTCAATAAGCTAACTGGCATAACCAGCTGAGCTGTCAGCACCTCTATAAAATCGGTTAACTCTGCATATTTATGCAATCCAGTCTTCACTTCCAGATCTTATAAACCGAACCCTATTATTTCACTGGTGTAGAAGACGAATAAAGATTTGTGAGCATACTGCACTCAATACTAAAGTGCTACTAAGCTGGTTTCCTTGGTCAATCGTTCAAATCGGAAAGCCTTTTGTAAAATCAACGCGTAGACGTCACATTGATTGGCTAACTGGCCAATAAAATCTCAAAATTCGCTGAAACAGGCAGCTTTGCAAAACGGCCTCGTCTGATTCATTCGGATAACGTTACAGGGATGCAAAGTCTAGGTCTTGGTCAGGTGCTACTAAACTGGGTATTTACCTTATTTTGGTTTTGATCGAACCCGTTCCCCGCGGTAGCCCATGGTTTTGTCTTTGCCTGATCTACCTACCGTTTACCGGTCCGGTAGGTAGTCTCCCAGGAATCCTGGGCCAGGATCACCGAAGCATTACACCGGCGTGAAGACTGCATGAAGTTAGCTGGACCTGACAGTATTGCACGCGTGACTTTTGCACCAGGTGCGACCACGCTGCGGTGTCGCTATACCACTGCGCGCCTCGAGTCGAGTAGTCCAAGTGGTGTAATGAATGACCACCTTCCACTGACCAGTGGTTCGTTGTCAGGTCTACGAACCACATGTACGGAGCGACTCGCCAACACACTATCAAACGACGCATCGACAACAGGATACCTCAACTGACTGCAGCACCGAGAAAAGTGATTTGCCCCAGGAAAAACGCGCGACATCGAAGTAAGAAATGGCGACTTTTCAAAGTGAAGGTCGCCGCAGCAGTGCTACGCAAATCGAACCACCAATAATTCTGCATTCGCACTTTCGTTTTCGTTTACCTACTCACAGATCTCTGCATTGCTGCATCGGACTTGCAGATCATGACCGCCGATCAAACATCTGCAGAGCAAGCGGTGACAGCGACGAGGTTGTGGACACTTTTGAGGCCATTCGCACGCCGCTCCAATTCGCCATTCCCGCACTCGCACACCAGCTCCCAGCAGCTCCCATGTCGCTAGGGTTTCCACTGCTTACGCCACTCGCCTTGCTCGTTGGCGCAGTGTTGCTCACCGTCGTGCACTCTCTGGTTCAAGTAGAAGAAGTCGAGCAAGTCGAGCTAGACCCGGATGTCGGCAAGTCCACCGTGGAGCTCATCGAAGCGCGCGGCTACGTGGCGGAGACGCACAATGTAACTACAGCGGACGGGTATATCCTCACCATGCACCGCCTTCCGAAGTCGTACGATGAGAGTCAAGCAGGCGAAGACGCTGTCGAAGGTAAACCAGCAATTTTGGTGCAGCACGGACTGCTCGACAGTAGTTTTTCGTGGGTCTGCAACTTCCGGAACCAGAGTCTCGCCTTCGTGCTCGCCGATGCCGGCTACGACGTGTGGCTCGGAAACAACCGCGGCAACACGTATTCCTCTAGCCACATTAAGTACACCACCGACGACGACGCGTTCTGGGACTTCAGCTGGGAAGACATGGGCAAGTTCGACCTGCCGGCCATGCTCAACTACGCTCTTGAGACGTCGGGACAGAAGACAGTAGCATTTGTGGGTTACTCGGAGGGCACGACGCAAGCCTTCGTTGCGTTCTCCGAGGACCAGAAGCTTGCTCAGTCCGTGTCGTACTTTGCTGCTATGGGGCCCGTAGCTTGGCTGGTAAATACCAAGGCCAAGGCGTTCAAATTCCTTGCGAAGATGTACTTGGACAAGCTATTCGAGGCCTTCGATCAAGTCGAGTTCCTTTCCCAAAATGAATTGCTGCAAGAAGTCATCCAAGCGGCAACATGCACGCTGAACCCTGAACTGTGTGAGACTGCGCTTGCCCTTCTATCCGGCGCCTCCGAAAACTGGAACTCGTCTCGTGTGAGTGTGTACCTCTCGCAGATGCCAGCAGGAACCTCCGTCAAGAACATGGGCCACTACGCACAGAACATCCGCAAGGATACCTTTTCAGCGTACAGCTACGGCTGCGGCTGTCTCCGCGTGCTTGGAATCGAACTGTGTCCTAAGCACTTCTGTAAGAACAAGGTCAAGTACGACAGCTTCGACCCGCCAGCTTTTCCCGTCTGCAACATGAAGTACCCTCGCACAGGGTTCTTCACCGGCGGAAACGACATCTTAAGCACTTCAGTTGACATCGATCAGCTACGAACCGCTCTGCCGTCTACCACAATTATCCACGAAGAAGAGATCAGCGGCTTCAGCCACCTGGACTTCATCTGGTCAATTGACGCCAATGAGAAGGTCTACCAATCCGTCCTTGAACAGCTTGATCTGTACATCGGCATCGGATACTAATATGAATAGGCAGGAACTACAACACCAACGTTAGAACGTACTCAAAAGATAAGAATCGAACCACATTTCTATAGGTAAATAAGCCTGGAGTGTGCACCAACACCGCACCGTTCGAAATCTCTAGACGATTAGATCGTCGTGTCCAGCAGTTCTAGCCAGCTCCAGCACTTTTACGACTTCCTTCTTGCGGTTGAACTGCGTCAGCATCGAAATCAGATCCTCATACAATTCTACCTCAAAGCGCGGAGTCTCAGGCTGCAGCCCCTGGTGTAACAGCGAGAAGGTGCGCACAAACTCCGAGATCTCACCATCCGAGTGACACCGCATCATCAACTCGTGCAATTGCTCAGACGAGAGCTGGAAACCTTCGCACTCCATGTTGTACGCAATATGCAGTGTGCGCTCAATCAAGCCAATCTTGGTGCCCAGGTCAACCAGCGAGACGTATAACCCTTCCGGGATAGCCAGATTTTCTTGACTCAGCTCACGGAAAAGCGAGAAGCACATATCAATACCGCAGGATCCGTAAAGAGCGTTGATGACATAATCGAAGAACACCTTGTCTGTGGCAACACCTCGGTTAGCCATGTCCCGCAGGACACCTACCACTGCCTTCAAGTCACCATGAGACGCGTGGATGAAAGCGATCGTCGTATACGCCTTGACGTCGAGGACGACATGATGCTTCTCCATAGCAGCGATGAGCGCGACAGCATCGCCTACTACTCGCCGGCGCATGCAGATAGAAAGTAGCGATGTGAAAACCTGAAGGTTAGGTGCCAACTTCCACTCGAGAAAAACGTCCATGAGGTTGAAAATCTCCTCGATCGAGGCGTCGTGGTGGTTCTCCACCATTTCCAGCATCGTGATGTGGTCGGGCACGATGAACGGGTTGTTCAGCATGCGCGAGAAAAGCTCCTTGGCTTGGTCAGACCTTTTCGTAGCTGCAAAACAGCCGAGCGCATCGTTGTAGTTTTCTACCTCCAGCATCCAGGCACCTGCAAGTTCCTGCTCCGTCGCGGATACCTCATCCAAAACTTCTTCAAGGAAGGTCGGATCCAAGTACTCGTGGCAATAACGAATCGCCGACCCAAATCCAGCACTGCGGGCCACACCTCGAGCTGCCATCCCGCTGAACACTTCTTTCAGCATGGAAAAGTCCTTGAGTGCCGTGCACGCTTTCATCACGTTGACGCACATGTTTTCATCAGCTGGAAGCACCTCATCCACTATACGAACCCTCCCCCCATTATCATCAGACAGAATTTCCGTCTTCAAGTCATCATCACCACCAACCAACCTCTCGCGTGTGCTCTCCATAGTTGAATAGCAGTGCAACGCCAGCGAAAACTCCTCTAGCGCCACACAGCATTGAATCGCAGCGCCAAAGCCTCGTTCCAGCACTAAACTCCTTATTTTCTCCAAATCTCCTCCGCTTGAACGCACATTTCCGTCCACGTAGTCCAAAAAGGTGCGTACAATTTTTCTCGGACTCTGCTTGGTCTTCACACTCGCGTCAAACAGCTCTAGAAAGCCTTGTTGCTGGAAATCCCTCACCACATCAAACTCTGCACTAGCAAAATACTCCGTGGCCAAATCCAGCACTTGCTTGTGCTTCTTCTTCTGCGTCATCTTGGCCATCAAGTGTCCCACAATGGACGGCGGCATCAACGGCTGCTGCGAGCTCAAACCCCACTCCGTCTCGCGAATCTCCGGCCACAATGCCTGCTGATACAACAGCAACTCCTGCGCCGCGGCCAGCATCTTGATATTGGCACAGCCATTGACCACTTCAACCAGCACTCGTGCCACAAAATATGATTCGTATCTCTTCTTCAACTGGGTCAAAAGCTCTTGGATCTCTTCCGTACGGAAAACACGTGACGACCGTTGCCGTAAAACCGTAAATAACAGATCTGTCCATACGGGTTCGCTGGCGTTTTCACGTGCGAAACCGGCCACAAGACCCAACAGTTCGGCCGCTCCACGCTCGTCCTTAGCTTCCAGTCGACGCTGCAGCGCCACGTTCCACGCCCGCGGGTCTGTGGACGCCAACAGCGCGGTCTCGTCCTTGCAGCGCAGCGCCCTGCAAGCGAAGACGAAGCTGTCAGACATCGTTTTATTGGACAATAAAACGTTCATTCGCTTGTCCTCCACGCGTAATTTTGGCGTCCGATTGACATGACGGGGCGAACGATGACGTAATCCGTTGGCGTGCGGCGAGTGCGGGTGTCGATGAGGAGATCGGGCGTCCACAGCCACGGAGAAGGAGCTGGAGAGACGCGCATGAGGCTGCCAGGCCGCCGCACGCTGGCACACGCGACGCAGCATCTTGACCACCGGGAGATTGTGATGTACGGCCGTGAGGCGTCCACTTAAATATGGTGTGACAGACGTAAATAATGTGCAGTACGTAAACACATGTTTAGTGTTCAACACATCAAGCATTGAAGCTGGAACTGCATTTCCCCCTTGTGACCATCTAGCAGCACTCTCAAGCAGCTTGTCACGCAGAGATGATGTCACTGCAACACTAACACACTGTTCGCCCACGTAGCAGATTTGGGATTGCGAGAGCTCCACGCGTTGGCGTGGACTCCGTTAGACAAAACTATAAGCACACTTAAACTAAGTATCCTAACGGGCGAACAGATGCATACTGAACACTATATAAACTGCAGCGTTTCTGAGACTGGGTATTGTCCACTGGTCTCATACTCCCCCGAAACTGCAGGCTCATTTCGTGTGGCAGTTTCAGTTGTTGTTGTCATCATCATCTTCATCATTTGCGCCACGTTCGTTAGTGCAAAGGCACTCAACGCCTAGGGCAACTCGATGCTGTCGAAATTTACTCTTTCTAAGCGGTTTGGTCAGTGTATCCGCTGGCATGTCTTTTGACGGTAAATTTTTCACTGTCAGGTATCCATTTGCAACGAAATCAATAACCTTGTATATCTCCAGATCAAGGCTCTTGACCTTATGATGTCCACTCGACTGAGTGATCACATGTACAGCTGCCGTGTTGTCCGTCAAAAGTAGGGCCGGGAACTTCACAGGAACCTTTAGCTCCATCAACAGGTTCTGCACCCATCGCAGTCGTTCAGCACATTTACTTGCAGCAGTTAACTCTGCACTGCAAGTACCACTAAGAGCATTCCTTTGCAACTTGCTTTGATAGACGATAACACAACCACCTAGTTTCACTACCAAACCAGTAACGGAGCGACGAGTGTCCAAATCATTTCCTAAGTCAGCATCAGCGTAGCCAACCACCGACAGATCCATAGCGTCTCCTTTCCGCATTACCAATCCATACGAGGCAGTGCCTTTCAGATAAGCAAGCACTCGCTTGGCAAGTTCGAAATGTTCAGTCGTGTAGCAACCAGCAAATTTGCTCAAAGCGCGGACTGCATTAGCAATATCCGGTCGAGTACAGCGCACCAAATACTGTAACGATCCCACAATTTGACGATACGGCAAATCTTCTTGATTCACCGTAGAATCATACGGCATTGATGGCTTGACGGGCTTTGCCTTCGGATCCATAGGAGTTCTGACAACACGAATATCACTCATGCCAAACTTTTCCAAGATGTGACGCGTGTACTTCTCCCAGATCCTTGAGCTTGAACTGCTTCTTCAACTCACTAATGACCCAAGTGATCTGCTCTGGTTTAGCAGCAATTAACACATCGTCAGCATAGACCGTCAGAAAAATGGGAGAACCATCTACCCACTTAACGTAGACACCATCTGCAATGATACTAACTGTGAATCCAAGCGACTCTAAAAATGCCTTCAGCGTCGCGTTCCAAATAAGCGGTGCAGACATACGCGTCCACTACCATCTTTAAATGGGGCAGGCTGCTCCATATAAACTTCAACATCCATAGTACCATTTAGAAAAGCAGTCGTGAAATCAACGTGGCGTAGTTCCAAATCATAGTAAAGAGCCAACATGATCACCACTCGCACCGCTTCCATACTCACAACAGGAGAATATACCTCCCAATAATCGAGCCCGAAGACTTGTTCGAATCCTCGAATGGTCAGTCGCGCTTTGTAGCGTTCAACCTCCCCCTGTTGGTTGCGTTTGATCACGAAAACCCAGCAGCTAGACATTATCTTAGTAGCAGGAGGGCGATTGACTAAGATCCACGTCTCATTCGCCATAATCGAA
The DNA here is from genome assembly GCA_001314375.1 of Phytophthora podocarpi. Classification (NCBI taxonomy): domain Eukaryota; phylum Oomycota; class Peronosporomycetes; order Peronosporales; family Peronosporaceae; genus Phytophthora; species Phytophthora podocarpi. Next base: position 23,330 of record LGSN01000411.1, on the reverse strand, counting down.
TCAAACTCCACTTGCATAGCCTCCATCCACTTATCACGATCAGGACCGGCAAGAGTGGCTCGCATTGACTTCGGTAGCTCATCAGCTGTAGCAATAAAGTAGGTTTCGAGTGTGTAACCATGTAAGCGAACATTTGGACGACGTAATCGTGTCGATCGTCGAACAGGTTCACTTGGCACTGGTTTCTTGCGGCGTGGATGTTTGACTTCAACTAAACCTGGTTTGCATTTGTCATTTGTCATCTCCTCACTATCAGTGGCTGTTGGACTAGAACGCAATGGCTCCATGGTGTCAACTGGTGGTAACTCCCCCGTACGAAAACGTTTCGGTGCACTCGGAGCAGAATCACCCACAGCTTGCACAACCGATTCGTCACTTCGTGGTCGTTTTCGATTGCTTACTTCGTTTCCAACCTCTTTACCAGTCACTACAGGATCCCGAATAAGCATGTAACGGTAGTGGTACATACGGAATTGACCTTGGTAGGACGACACCACGTTGACCACCATGAGCCTTCATAATTAATTGAGTAACATACTCAACATCCACAGTCCACTGCTCACGAAACTTAACGTTACGTGATCCCACCATAGTACCAGAGAGAAGATCCATAACACGATAACCAATCGTCGATGCAGGATACCCGATAAACAACGCTTCTCGGGCGGTCGTATCCTGTTTTCCTTTACGTTTCTGCTTAGGGACAAAGTATGTGGCTGCACAGCTCCATACTCTTAGTGTGGACACATCTGGCTTCCGACCTTCATACAACTCATAAGGTGTGCAACCTTGGAAGGTGAAAAATTTCGCAGTCACAACGAATTTGAACGCTTCTCCCCATAAAGTTGACGGTAAACCAGTTGTCACCAGAAGTGTGCGAACAGATCGCAACACTACTCCATTCATCTTCTCGACTAGACTGTTTTCCTCTGGTGTGTATGTGTTGGTATACAGTTCACGAACTCCTTGCTCTTGCAAAAACGTTCGAAGGGCACGGTTGGTAAACTCGCTACCCTAGTTCGATCCCAGGAATCAAACACAACGATTGCGTTGACGTAGCTACAGAATCAATGCTTCAAATTGCCAGTGCATTGCGATTTCTGCTCTCGTTTCGTGTGATTCGCTTCCAAATCGTCCCACATTTCCTTGCCTGATATTAGATCACACATTCGTTCAGCATCTTCTACTTTTTCACCACGAAGTAGTGTGGCTTTCACCAGCGTGTCAAACTGTTGTTGAGCAGGACCAGGTACAACTGGACGTGTAACAGACCCGTCCACCAAATCCAAGCACTAAATCGATGCAGGTAGGCAGTCACTTGTGCTCGATAGAGGTTGAAACTTCCTTCCATCTTCGGCGCGGTCTTGTTCACATCAGTTGAGGGTCTAGACAGGCGTGCTCTCTCTTCAGTAACTTGCATTGGTGGGCAGACATCATGCCTATCGTAGCATTAGGCTCTGCCATTCCAGCCAAGCCCGGAAAAACTGGTAGTTGTGGCTGCACTGGTAAAGAAGCAGACAACACGGGGGCAGGCGCAGTTGTATGCCCGGAGACAGCCATCTGTGGTCGTGGCGCAGCAGCAGCACGAGCCAGCAGATCTGTAGTTGTAGTGACATCGTAAGCTTTCGCGTAGTCACAGGCAGAGCCGAGATCTTGGGCTCATAACCTAGCAGCACTCTCAAGTAGCTTGTCACGCAGAGATGATGTCACTGCAACACTAACACACTGTTCGCCCACGTAGCAGATTTGGGATTGCGAGAGCTCCACGCGTTGGCGTGGACTCCGTTAGACAAAACTATAAGCACACTTAAACTAAGTATCCTAACGGGCGAACAGATGCATACTGAACACTATATAAACTGCAGCGTTTCTGAGACTGGGTATTGTCCACTGGTCTCATACCATCATGGCGCCTCAATTCGCGTTCCGTGCGAGGTGCTATCACATCTAATGCTTATGTAGCCGTCTCCTCCACTGCGCTGCGCTCTCTAACTGTGTGTTTATGGTCCACAGCAAGTTCCGCAATGTGGAGTGCAAGCGTCTTCCGAGGGAGCAGAGCTTCGACCAGTTGCAAGTTGCCTCCTCCCCCGTCGACGGCAACGTGCTGGCCGCCACGTCCTCTAGCTTCGCCTTCGCCCACCAGATGGATAACGGCGGGGCAATTCAAGTGAAGACGCTGACTCAGACGGGTAAAGAGGCGCCCAATACGCCGCCGCTGGTGCGCGCGCATCCGACAGGGCGCGTCACTGCGCTGACGTTTTCCCCCTTCCACGAGGACCTCCTGCTGTCGGCGGGGGACGCTAATGCCACAGTGAAGCTCTGGAAACTACCAGGTAATGAGCTGATGACGGAAGACCTGGTGACGCCCGTGACAGCGTTTCAGCACGAGACGCCGGGGGTTGTGGCGGGCATTGTGCCACATCCGTCGGCCGAGTCGGTTGTTGCTGCATACTCGAGACCTGGAACGTTGAGGGTTTACGACTTGCAGGTGGAGAAGTTGAGCTTTGAGGTGGCGGTGGAGGGAGACGCGATGTTGAGCTCGTCGGCTTGGAACTGGGACGGCAGTGCGATGCTGGTCGCTACGCAGGACCAGGCGGTGAGGGTCCTGGACCCGCGCGTGGATCAGTTGTCAACTCCTGTGATTGAAGCTGCACATACTGGAAAGAGACACTTGAGTGTGGTCTGGTGTGGACGTACGCAGCATTTCGTGACGTGCGGAAGCGACCGGATGCAGGAGCGTGAGATGAAGTTGTGGGACCCACGACAATTGTCCAAGTGTGTGCATCGAGAAAGGCTGGATGCGGGAGGAGTGGGGCAGTTGTTCCCGTTGTACGATGCGGATTTGGATTTGTTGTATGTGCTGGGGAAGGGGGACCGTAGTGCCAGACTGTTTGAGATGGATTTGGCGCGAGCTCCGTATGTGCATGCGCTGGATCACAGCGCAGTAGGCAACATGACACTTGCAGCAACTTTGCTACCTAAGGCGGCTTGTGATACAAACGTCTGTGAAGTTGCACGCGTTCTGAATCTCAGCGCGAGTGGAAGTAGTGTCGGTGGTAGCTGCGAAGTTGTGAGCTACCGGGTGCCTCGCAAGGAGGCGACACATACGTTCCAGAGTGACTTGTACCCGGACACGTTGGCGGCAGACGCTGCGATTACGTCTGAGGAGTGGCAGCAAGGACGGAATGCCGAGCCCAAGGTGCAGCCTGTGACGCCAACTGGAAAGGGAGTCGAGGATATGAGCGGGAGTGTGTTTAAACGGCCCGCGGCTAGTGCATCTGAAGCGTCGGGTTGGGGGGCGCCAGCTTCAAATGCCGGGGTTGCGACCAATGGATGGCAAAGTTCAGGTTGGGGCCAGGCATTATCGTCAACGGCGTCATCGAGTACATCGTCAAAAGCTGCGTCTGCTGTCAAGACAGGATGGGGATCAAACACGAGAAAGTGGAACGAGCCGGAGCCTAAGGCCCAAACGGCCCCTCCTCCACCAATGCAATGGAACGCTTCAACTACTACCACTGCTACTGCTACGGCATTGGAATCTGCAGCTGTCACTGGTACATCCAATACCACAGCAACTGCATCGCCTTTTGCCCCGATCGCCACACCCGAAGCAGCATCAACGACAAAGCCTGCAGAAACGTATCCTACAGCTCTTGCTGCTACGATACCCGACGCATCATCGGTTGGAACAGGCCCAACGACAATCGCAGATGTAGTCGAGCTGTCGGATAAGGCTCAGCGTCTCGGCGCCAAATACGGACACAAACTGAAGTATCTGCAAGGCAAAGAAGCACCACGCAACGACGTCTTTCACTTTGGCGACAAGCGTGTCGCGTTCGCGACTCAAGCATCCCCTGTGATTGCTGCGAACGCAACATTTTGGGCGGCACCCATTGCTGGCGCAGGAGGACCGGTGCTCGTGGAAACGCTCGGCGCGACAGGAAAGGCACAGCATGGCACTACAACAATGATTAACGGGCAGAAGGCCGAGGTGTCAGCACTCACGTTTAATCCGTTCAATGACCACGTGCTCGCGACGGGGTCAGCTGACTCAACCGTTCAGATTTGGTCTCTCGGATCGCACACCAAGACGGAGACGTTCAATGCACCAAGCAAACCTTCACTGACGCTGTCAGGGCACACGAAGGGTCTACGAACTCTTCAATTTAACCCAACAGCGGCCGATGTGCTATGCTCGGCAAGCCACGATCTCTCGTTGCGCTTCTGGGATATCGAGGCGGGCCAGGAAAAAATGTGTCTGGAGGGCAAGCTGGACGACATTACCTGGAACATGGCTTTCAGCAATGACGGCGCTCTGCTGGCCACTGCAAGCCGCGCTAAAATCGTGCGTGTGTTTGATCCTCGCCAATCTGAGCACGCGTTGGTCGCCATGGGTTGCGGCCACGAGAGCAGCAAGCCGCAGTTTGTTACTTGGGCAGACTCCACGCGTCTGCTGACAGTTGGCGTGAACGCACGCAACGAGACGCAGGTCAGTTTTTGGGACTCGCGCAACCTGTTGGAGCCTCTGGGCGTGCCGGTGTTGGTAGAGTCGGCGGCAAGTGCGGCTAGCACTACGACACCGCTTCCGCTGTACGATGCTAGCTCGCGCTTGCTCTTCCTTCTGGGCACGGGAAGTCGTCACATTTGGAGCTACGAAGTTGACCCGATAGCTGCAACGGTGCAAGCTAATCTGCCGTTCATGATGGCCGGTACCGACACCATCGGTGGTGTTGCACTTCTTCCTAAGACCATCTGCAATGTTCGCGATGTCGAACTGGCGCGGTTGCTGGTGGCAACACCCAACGTCATGCAGCGAGTGTCATTCTCACTTCCGCGAGCACAGAAACTGAAGGAGTTTTTCCAAGACGACGTCTTCGGCTTGGTACCCAAGCAGGAGCCATCAGTGACTGCCTCACAGTGGTTCGTGGGTGAGTCTGGCGCTCCTGTATACGAGTCTCTCCGGCCGGACGGTACGTCTCACAACGCTAACGAATAGGTTGGATTGCTGATGTCGATTTTACTGACACTTGTCCTTTTAACCCCAGGCATGGTGCTGCTCTCTGAGAAACCGAAGGATGCTGCACCTGTGCGTCCTAAGACTTTGGATTTCCAGGCGCGCAGGAGGAAGGAGGAGGAGAAAGAGCTCCAGAAGGCCGCCCAATTTGCTCGGCTCAGTGTGAGTCATCAAAGTTTGATCTTAACGTTTATCGAATTCTGTGGCACGGAACTGACGTGGCGTATTGTTGCTTCAAACCATTGCAGACTCTTGCCGCGCAGCCGTCGCTCCATTCCACTCACCATACTGGAGTCAATCCACCTGTGCCTCAAATTGTAGAGGACGACAGCGACAACGACTGGGACGACTGAACAAATGACGGACAGTAACAAGCAGAGAGGTCTCATGCAGAGGGCCCACTTCCATGACCACAGACCCGGCAATTTTGATTATACTTTACAATTCCAGCCGCACAAACTTGCTTTCATTGCTCGCGTTGTACCACTTTCCAAGTTGCTGCCTTCCTCCTCCACAATAGATAGCTTGCCATGGCTGGAAGCTCCCTTCTTTCTGGCGTGACGCTGGAGTCCAGCTACATGTAGAAGCAGCCCACACAGATACAAACTCTAAGAAACTGAGAGACTGACACCTGCTACTGTACAAAACTCTCATGAAGTCGCCGGCACACACGCGTAAAGTACTTCGGTTCCTGCCTGGACACCAGCTCAATTTCCTTTGCTACAGCATCGCTCGACACCTACACGACAGAATCACGTGACAGAATAGAAACACACAAATTAGCACCATACACATCAAGACGGTGCGATCGCAGCGTAGAAATGGAACATACCTGTCCGTGTGGCACCTGCACAGCCGTTTGGTAGTCGGTATAAGGGAATACAGGAAGGAGAGAGAATCCCACGCTGAACTGGGCACCCTCGACGTCAACTCGCGAAGCCACGGATGGGAACTTGAAGAAGTCAACCCAGAGCGTGCTATCATTTTCATTGTAGCGCATTGCAAAGTGGGTCGACAGCTCGCGCAGCTCCTTCAATAACCGGAAGGAGCGGCTAAAGAAATGTTCCAGGACCTGCAGCTTTGAACATATGTGTCCATAGTTTCCATCTCCAAACTCGGATTCATCAGCAATTCGGGAGATGTAGTGAGGATCCAGCAGTAGCCGCTGCAGCACTAGCACTACATCACCTTCATAGGGAAGGTACGTATTTCGCTCCTTTCGCTTGAGAGATTCGTTTGTTTTGATAGAAGTTGATGCCTCACCCGTCGAAGAGGACCCCAGATGGACATCCACGCAGACCTCGACGTCAAACAACACGTCTTCAAAGCGGGCGCTTAACCGAAGAACTGAAGCTGTCGCCTCGCGAATCTTCCACACACTCATGCTCTCCTGGATCGCAAGCATTTCCTCCGTCGCTAATACCTCCTGCTCAAAGAGCGTTGCGGCTGCCGAAGTCACCGGTTCCAGTTCTGCCGCCCGTCCCTCAAGAACCTTTAAGCGACTCTGTAACACTGACTCTTCCAGCGACAGTGACGAGCACTCCTTCTCCAAATCATTCACGGCAGTCACGTATTCGTCATGGGCACCTTGTTGTTCCTCAATTGCATCCAAAAGAAGAGCCATTTGTTCTTCGCGATCAATCATCTCTTTGATAGCAGCCAGTTCATTTTGACGCTTTAAAGCATCAGCAGACACACTGTCCTTCAGCGATTTCACATCATTTGCCAGCACATCCGCGCCGAGGGACAAGTTGTTGGCCAATTGCTTTTCCATATGTGCCTGCAGCTGACACCAACCGGTTCGAGCAATCATTGCCTCTGTAGCATACAGCTCCTGAATAGCCTCCCGGCCCGCATCGTCTAGGTTCTCTGGGCTAAAAACTGCTGGAGCCTTAATGTGAAGCAATGATGATAGCTCTTCAGCCACAGCTAACGACCACGAAGATATATCTTGGGCATGACGTTCGACCACCTCTGAACATGTATCAGACGCGCAAGCAAGCTTCACATTCTTCGAGACTTGGTTGTCGGATGACTCAGCTTCCTCCCCAAAAAAGGCGTCGCCCGCCTCCACCAATGCATTCTCTTCGCTCAAAGCAACGGACGAAAGAAGCTCGTCCATAGTAATCAAGTGAACGGGAAGTGCCTCGGGCGACGGTGGGCGCTGAGAACTTTGGCTGGGTCCATCATCAGTGCTAACTCGGTCAAACTTCGCTTTCAAATTTACTTTGAGAGATTTGGGGTTGGCAGCATACTCCTCGTCGCTCTCGTCGGATTCAAGGCTCATCATACTCTGGCCTCGAGAAGAAGTCATGGTTTCGTCGTTTTCCTGGATCGGGCCCAGTGTGGCGTCTTGGTCGTTCAACCTGAGGGCGGTATCAGCAGCTTGGCTACCCTGACTGGCGGTCGCAACCTCATTGGCCAAGTCACCCAATGACCCAGGAAGATCATGAAGGTCATGCTCTGGCGCCGATTTGGTTAGCTCATACACAGAAGATTCTGCAAGAAGATGACCCAAACTGAACTCCGCAGTGTCTTCGTCACGGGGCATACCCGCAGATGATGCCGATTGCTTTCCTGCGGCATCGCTGTCGCGCCCTAGCACCATAGAATATTCACCCGTGATCTCCATGTCCTCTCCGGCATCCGAAGATGCCGATGAGTCTGCATAAGGCATACGGCTTGTCTCAAGTGCATCCGTCGCCCGCAAAAATGAATTATTTCTTGTCGAAGACGGAGATTGAGAGCTGGCAATTGTCCTTTCGGTGGCAGTATACGGCGTTGTTGTGGCGGACACTGACTTCGAGGATTGGCGGGTAACATTAATGGTCTGACGCCTGCGTCGCCGAACTGCAGTCTGAGAGTCGAGGGGACTATAGCCTCGCAGACTGTGCCGGCGGCGACTTTTGTCCGTCGACCTGGGTGCCAGAAAGCTACTTTTCCGTGACTGCAGCAGGAAAAAATCTGGCTTCTGGAGCTTTGTAGCTTGTTGAACACCGACTTGTTTCGGCTCTTCCTCGTTCAGTGAGTCAGCCTCGTCAAGAATGGATGAGTTTAAAGATGTTTCTGCGTCATCAGGCTCTTCCTCTGATGACGCCAGCGGCTCCAACGGAAAAAGCCGCGAAGCATCCTTGGCCAACATGGGAGTCATTGACGTAGATGGCGACCCATGATTGAACTCGGCACCTTGCGACGGGCCAAAATTGACGGACTTGTTCGGTGTTGTCTGCACAGGGCCCCCAGCATTCTGCCGTCTTTTTCGCGCGCTCAGGATACCCTTCAGTGGAGTCCTGATCCGCGATCCCCCAGGAGGAGGTGAAAACAGCGAAGATTTCGATATTCGGGATGGTGGAAGCTCGTCAGGAGACCTCGCGTTGCTGCTTCCTGTTTTCGGTTGGTCCTTCGCCGAGGGACTTGAGTTGGCTTCCGCACGCAGAGGCGAGTCCAACTCCATAGACTCCATGGTTTGATCATCGTCATTAGATCGGACACGTTTTCCGGGACTTCCTCCACGCGCATCTGAATCATTAGCGCGCTTTCGTGACGCTTCTTCTCTTCGCTTGCGCGCCGGGTCCTTACCAACAGCTGAAGGAGACCCCAGCGCGCTGGTCAATTCGAGCAACTCGTTTTCGTCAATTGTTTGTCGACGGTCATCCTCGTGCTCTAACTGCGAGCTGTCCTCCAGCATCATCAATACGTCGCTCGGGTCGACAATTGTCCGTCGCTTAGAGTTGTTCTGTGTAGGTGGTGGTGACTTCTTGCCTCTGGCCTCCTTCGCCGGAGACGGCGGCTTCCTGGTCTTAGCCTCTTTCGTCGGAGATGGCGATTTCCTGCTCGTAGACTCCTTCGACGGAGTTGGGGACTTTCTGCTCCTAAAATCTTTCGAGGGTGCCGGCGATTTCTTGCTCTCCTTCAATGATGTTGGCGTCTTCATGCCTTTTAGCTGTTTCGACGGAGTCGGCGCCTTGATCTTCGACTCCTTTGGCTGCACTGAAAGCTGATTGTCGTCATCCGATTCCACATCCATCTCCAGTGTTGAACTACTGAGACTCCTCGCTTCCTTCTGCAGAGCTGCAACCACCGACGCAGCCTCGGTCGGATCCAGCGTCGTCCTTCTCACTGCGTCCTGCTCCAGCAAATTGGGGGCGAACATCGAGTCCGTAAAGCTGTCGCTAGTGTTGACCATCGATGTGCTCTCCCTGCGTTCCTCCACAGCCCGTGCAGGCAACGTCTTCTTGGTCGCAGATCTCGGTCGTTTACTCGCCGACGTCGTCTTGGATCTCGTGGACCTGGCCGGCGAGTCCTGCACCTGTTCCTCAGGACTCTTCCTCCTTCTTACGGGATACCCTTCCACCAGCTTCTTCTTGAATTTCTCCACATACTCTTCTCTCTCTGCTAAGTGCTGCAGTTCCGACGTCTCCAGACTGTCTCTGTTCTTAAGTGGACCGCTCCTCTTCTTCTGCTCTGCTGTAACGTTAGCCTGCTCCTCCTCCCCCTCGGCAGCACGTAGCACAGCCCTCAGAGCCTCCGGACTCACTGTGTCTCTCCTGGAAATGGCGGCGTCCGCGTCCTGTAGGAGCGCCGCCTTGGACGGCGACAGCGTGCGACGCCTTCGCTCGCTTGACGGCGTCGACGGCGGCTCGTCCTCCTCCGTCTTGTGCTCCTGCTGCTTCTCCTGCTCTATATCCTGTCCTGTATCCACCCCCTCCCCCTTCTTGTTAGCGCTGCAAGACGCTGCGTCCGACTCCGCCTCGGGCGTCGTGTGGGCAGCTAGTGACGCGTCTGAAGCCTCGTCCTGCAAACTGTCGGCGGCCATTTCGCCCAGAATTTCGCGCTGCAGCTGGCGCGTGATGGTGTCACGTCGTCGCACGGCGGGTGCGCGCAGAGCGAACGCTGCGTCGTCGACGTCGGCATCGGCGTCGGCCATGGGGGCGATGCGGGCCTGGTGCTTTCCCGCGCTTGCAGGGTCTTGAGTGGCGAAACCCTGGTAAACCCTAATTGTGTTTGAATTGAAAAAACCTCGGCTGAGGTAAAACCTCGATGGATACATTGTGTGGACTACGCATTGGATGTGGTGCACACAATGTTGTCATCTGCTCAAAGCACTGGCTGTGCTTTGATGCGCCGTGTGCTACTTGCGTCAGACTCGAACGGACATCGAGACGCAGAGAGAGAGACCATGACGGACATGAGCGACGCGAAACTCAAGCGCAAGGCCGAGAAGAAGGCCAAGAAGGCCGCGCGCAAGACCGCGGAAGCTGCTGCTACGGAGAACCCTATGGCGGGACAGGAGGAGAAGAAGCACAGCAAGAAGCACAAGCGCGCTCGTGAGGAGGCCAAGACACCCGCCGAGAGCCCCGAGAAGCCCAAGAAGCACCACAAGAAGGGGAAGAAAGAGAAGAAAAAACACAAGAAGAGCAGCGATGACGTGGCGCTCAGCACGGACTTCTCCAACGGCCCGTACCAACAGCCAGCGTCCAAGGACGGCAGCTTCAAGAAGGCCTTCTACACGGAGGGCACAGACACGGCCAAGATGACCAATGAGGAGGTTTCATCCTTCCTCCAGACCAACCAGATGATCCTCAGCGGCAACAACTGCCTCTACCGTCCCGTGCTGAGCTTCGACGACGTCACGTTCGAGTCCAAATTCATGAAGTCCACCAAGGGCTTCGACAAGCCCACGCCCATCCAGAGCCAGTGCTGGCCTATTCTGTCCTCGGGACGTGATATCATTGGTATTGCCGAGACGGGATCCGGCAAGACGCTGGCGTTCGCCATCCCCGGCCTGATCCACATTGCTGCCCAGCCCGAGGTGTCGCACCAGTTCCCTGGCCCGCGCATGCTCGTGGTGGCTCCTACGCGTGAGCTGGCGATGCAGAGTTCGGCGGTGATTTCGGAGGCTGGTAAGAAGTGCGGACTCCGGAGCATCTGCATTTACGGTGGTGTGCCCAAGCATACGCAAAAAAAGGCGCTGCGTGATGGTGTGCACGTCGTGGTGGCGACACCCGGTCGTCTGAAAGACCTGGTGGAGGAGCGCTCGTGCAACCTGTCCAAGGTTACGTTTGTGGTGCTGGACGAGGCTGACCGTATGCTTGACGAGGGCTTCGAGAAGGACATCCGCGCCATTATCGGCGGCACGCATCCGCAGCGACAGATTGCCATGTTCAGCGCTACGTGGCCGCAGTCGATTCAGAAGCTTGCCCACGAGTTCCTGACGGACCCCGTGAAGGTGACCATTGGCTCGGATGAACTCGCTGCCAGTCACAACGTTACGCAGATCGTTGAGGTCATCGACGACCGTGCTCGTGATGCCCGTGCGCACGCACTGCTGCAGAAGTACCACTCGAGCCGCAAGAACCGGATCCTGCTCTTCGTGCTGTACAAGAAGGAGGCTGACCGCGTTGAGCGCATGCTGCACCAGCGTGGCTGGAACTGCATCGCCATTCACGGCGACCGTAGCCAGCAGCAGCGTTCCGAGGCTGTGGAGCAGTTCAAGTCTGGCGAGGTGCCTCTGCTGATCGCCACGGATGTGGCCGCTCGTGGTCTTGATATCCCTGGTGTCGAGTACGTCATGAACTACTCGTTCCCGCTGACGATCGAGGATTACGTGCACCGTATCGGCCGTACCGGCCGCGGTGGTAAGAAGGGAACGGCTCACACGTTCTTCACCGCCAACGACAAGCCGCGTGCTGGCGAGCTTGTGAACCTACTGCGCGAAGGCAACCAGGAGGTACCAAAGGACCTGACCAAGTTTGGTACGCACGTTAAGAAGAAAGAGCACAAGATGTACGGCGCTTTCGCCAAGAACATCGACGTCACCAAGAAGGCCACCAAGATTACCTTCGACAGTGACGACGAGTAAGCTGTATACACCGGCAGAACTTGACACACTGTCGACGTTAATAGGATAGGTATCAGATGGAGGGAGGTAGAGGGAGGAGAGAGAGATCTATTTCGCTGTAGATTGCTTTGATTAGTTGCGCTGCAAGAGCAGATGCCCTTTTTAAAAAATACATGGTTTGCACAGTCTACACGAGTGCTGTCGACGTCAAGGGGTTCCGACATCGAGGTTGAAAAAGCTGCAGTCCAAACGCACTTCACCGCTCCATTGTCAAAGCACATGGTCATTCACACACCACCACAAATGGACACAATTGCAAGAAGAAATATAGCACTTCAATTCAAACAGCAAACAACAACTCAATTGATTGACGCCATGTTACCTGCAATCTTCCTGTACTTCTTCATCATCCATTTCAGCAGCGAAACACACACAGTTCAGATGAAATACATCTGATCGAGCACGTTCTTGTGCACCTTTGCAAACCTGAACGTTGACCCTCCAATGCTCTCAATGCTTTCATCCCCCAAAACTTCCTTCAAGAAGTGACGAGCATGCGCAGCTGCCTCGTTCGCGTAGTAAACGGGTGCAGCCACCGATATTGCGTGAGTGGACCGCGAAAAGGTGTAACCCAGGGCGTAGGTCAGCCGCTGGATGTCCTCTGCCTACAGCTTATTTTCGTCATTTAACACCGTGTAGTGGCAGGGTTTGCTGGTCCCCTGCAAACTGCTTTGTCCGAACAAGAAGAGATCGAACCGATGTGGGTCAAACAACTCCAGAATCGATCACTGTGCCGGGCTTCAAATTTCCCTTGCGATCAGCATCATGTCGATTCACTGGGAACGCTCGAGTGTGGTGCCGTTTATTGGCAACGATAAAGGTCACGAGCGGCTGTAATCGTCCGTTATCATCTTGAACGCCTTGCGCAACGCACGAATCTCAGCTTGCAAGATGTCGAAATACTGCCCCTCACTCACGCCGTCGCGGTAGTAAATCACGTGCTCAGGTCTGCTTTGTGTGTGCGTAGTAAGCCAGGAACAATTCCCGCAACATGAGCGGCAGCTTGTGGATTTCATTAGACGATTTCTGTGCTTTTACACGTGCAGCGTACTGCACGGAGTACGCGTCCATTGACGCGACCACCGCTGCAATTGAGGGCTGAGAGCCCATGCCAGGCCTCGGGTGCTCCACATCTGCTCCGATGATGATCGTCGGCGACGTGCTCACCAGCGGAAGCAAGTCAAGCAGCACTGCATTTTTCCGTTGAGCCTCATGTTCAACTTCAAACAAACATTTGCGCAGAACGCAGCGTTCGCTTTGCGTAAGTTCTTGGACGCGACGCACTGACACGAGACGCCCAGCACCGTGTCCGACATCACCTTAACAGGACCATACAACCAAGAGCGCGTGTCCGGCAACACGACAAACCGCAACTCTGGTGGACCACGCTCCGCGATCCGCTGAAAGCACATTCTCATCAACTCCTCCACTTCAGCACCACGGTGCTCGTTCTGATGGACAAATACTGAATTGGTATTCTTGAAGCGCAAACCTCTTTTGTGCCCTATATCGCAGTGTCTGTAGGAACCTACGGACCTCAGATTTATCCACGTCAGCAAGAACTATTACTCCCCAGTGTTTGATCGTGACGCCTTTAACCAAAACTTTATCCTTGAGACTCCATTATCCATTCATGGGCCTCTCCGACGTGTTTTGATATTGCACACACGGCGGATCCAATACGCGTGCATCCGTTGTCTCCATCTGCAGGTCCACTTTCACCCCAAACGCAGCCAAGAAAGGATCATTGGAGAATGCCGCCTGCTTAACATGATCCAATATGTTCTTCTTGCGGGTCTCAGGCGGCAGAGCAGTCAGCTTCGTTACTGCAGGTGAGTCCAAGTCATCCGAGTTCGCGCAGTGCTGTCCGGGGCACACTTCGCACACCTCAATGGGTAACCACGTCTCCTTCCCCGGCTGCTTGCCTCCCACATTCACGCACGGCGGTTGTGGGAAACTCAACAGCAGTTTATACTTCCGCGCAAAATAGTCGGCCACCGTCATTTTCTCCCCCTTGATATCCACGGACAATTGGTCCGCAGGCTCAACGCTTACTCCGTAGATCGCACGTGGACGATATTTACGGTGTACTGGCACCACCTCGACCTTGTGCAATGCGTGTGAGAGTGCCTTCAGTTTCTGCTCTGATAACTTGTAAATTTGGCTAGCGTCACTGGCACGTAGAGCTGCCATAGTCATCAGCATTAATGGGCCAGGTGTGTAAAACACTGCAGAAGTCTCGTTCACATTCAATAGCAGCTTTTTCTCGGCTTTTCGGATGGCTTGATGGTAACCCCAGCACAGCTCCTTACCGCCCTGGAGTGTTTGCGTGTCCTTCATTGTGTAGAGATCACGTCCAACAACTATCATCCGCTGGGAGGCAAGATGACGCGCGACGACATCCAACGCTTGCAGCGCCGGCACAACGTTCACGTCCGGGTCAGAGTAGTGCTCCGCCAAGGTTGACAGACAAATAGTTTCCACTAGTTCCATCCTAACGTCAAACGTTCGTGGTCCTCTAAAGCCACGACGACGAAATTCACCATCAGAAGATGCCGGTGGCCGTGGGGAATCGGAGCCTCATTGGAACTGTTGGGGTCGACGTCTTTGAATTCTTTTGAGCTTAAGCCCCATGGCAGCATAGCTGGCGAATACAAGGCTGCCATCCCATCGTGAACAACCCGAATATCACCAAACTCTTCTTTGTGCTGCCGAAGCACAGTACGGATCACGTTGCTCACTTGCGCACGCTGCAACGGACGCTCCGGTCGACGTTCGGGTATTGGAGATGTATTTGTCGACGGCTCGGTTGCATTCTCTTCATCATCCACAGTGCTGTCACCTTGGCTTGCAGTAGAGGGTCCATACGCCGAGCCCACTTCATGACCATGCGAGCGCTCCACTGTAATGTGATACTTGTAGATCTGTTGCGGGCCCCAATCAATGGTAACACTAAAGTAGTTAACAACCACTGGGATCGTCTTTCCCTGACGAACAGTACCCGGTGGTCGTAGACAAATCTGCACCTCCTTCATCAGGTCCGGATCGTCAGAAGAAATAACGCGAGTTCGTGCGCACCCACTCCACTCTTCCTTCCTGCGTGGGTCTGTGATGTCGTTTCCAATCTTCTCGTAGCCTGAGCCAGTGATGACACCCGCACCAGGTTCAGCTTCACGAGATCGAGCATGACGGGCATTGTTGTCATTATGGCGCCTGCCACGACCTCTGCGGGTGCCACGGACGTCGTATCCACGGTCTCTTCCTCCACCACCATGACAGTCTCCGCTTCTGCGACGATCGTTACGACAGCCACGCTCGCTACGTCGGCCAAAACCTCCGTGACCTTCACATCCCCGCCCACCTCCATAGCCATGTGCGTGGTTGTCGTGGCCGCTTCTTCCTTCATACTCGTTTGGATAAGAACTGGCACCGTAAGCATGATCGTAGTATCGATCACAACGTATTTCGTCATAGCTGCCAGAGAAATAGCCGTCGCAGTGGCCACCATAACTAAATGATCGGCCACAATAGCCGCCAGAACCTCCGTCGCCTCCATATTCACGATTGGCATATCCAGGATAGGAAGTTTCGTAGGATCCACCACCTAGACGACAATCACCACAACTTTCAACAGCAAAATCTCCACTGCCATAGCAATCTGCAGCCCCATACCCACGAGAGCTCCTGCTTGAACCTTCACAGCCCCCTCGACTATCATAGCTGTCAACAGCATCATCTCCACCAAAGCTCCAGCTTGATCGGCGACCGTAGTCTTTGTGCTCGGACCACGGGTTGTACGCGGCCATCTTTGGTAAGTTTGCAAAGTGAGGTCTCCTTCACACGTGCTCGATTCCAGAGCGAAAACTGGGACGCGCCGCTGCAGAGTGCAACTTCCCACAGTCACAAACTGATTCGTGGGCAACCTGCCGTTGAGACGGTCATCGCCACAGTTTCTTGATTAGGATTGCTGAGCAAAGATCTTTGCAAACGAACGGCCGCCGCCGCTCACGCCGCGTCCTTAGACTCATTCTGCAATCTTCACCAAGACCAACGCAACGGGCTGGCAGGATGCGCTTTCTTCACCTTCTCGTCGCATTTGCAAGCGTGCCTGCCCTAACGGTCTGCGCGGACGAGGCGCCTCGCTGCTTCCCAGCCGACTTCATGTTCGGGTCCGCCACGGCTTCATACCAAGTCGAAGGAGCATGGAATGAAGGCGGACGCACTCCGAGTATCTGGGACGACTACTGCCGCACGCACCATGAGAAGGTGGCCTGTGCCAATGTCGCCGACGACTTCTACCATCGCTATCGCGACGACATCAAGCTCATGGTCGAGACCGGTCTGCAGTCCTCGCGCTTCTCGGTCTCGTGGTCCCGCGCCATGAACTGGAATCCGGAGACCAAACGCATGCAGCCGAACCCTCAAGGCCTCGCGTTCTACCACGCGCTGGTTGACGAGTTGAACGCGAACAACATTGTGCCGATCCTGACGTTGTATCACTGGGACCTGCCGCTCGAGCTGCACACCGAACTCGCCCCTCGGGGCTGGCTGAATGCCGACGTCGTCGATCATTTCGTGGAGTACGCGACGCTCATGTTCCATGAGCTGGGAGACAAAGTGCACATGTGGACGACGTTCAACGAGCCGCTCACGTTCACAACCGCCGGCTACGCAAGTGGTGCAGGCGCCCCTGGACTGAAGAAGTCGGAGACCTTCGCGTACATTGTCGCCCACAACGTGATTCGGTCGCACGCAGCTGTCGTGAAAGTCTTCCGAGACCTGAAAACGAGCTCACCGCCCGTCCTCCGCCAAAAAGCTCGCGTCGGCATCACTCTCAACTCGGACGCTGCCTACCCGTTGGACCCGAAGAACCCGCTGGATGTGGCTGCGGCGGAGAGGAAAATGCAGTTTGAGCTCGGCTGGTTCCTCTCGCCGATGGTCACTGGCGACTACCCTGTCGTCATGAGGGAGCGCGTAGGCGATCGCCTGCCCACGTTCACGCCCGAGGAGTCTGCTTTGGTGAAGGGATCGTACGACCTGTTCATGCTCAACCATTACTCGTCGAAGCTCGTGACCAACTGCGGGGTCTCGCCCAAGTCCAAGTCGCCGTGCAAGAAGCTGGGCAAGGGCTGGGAGCGCGATTTGGGCGTCGACATCTCGCATTCGAACGAGCTCCCGGGCTCTCGTCGTTCCAGCAAGGATCGCCACGGCAAGCTCAACTGCGGCTGGTTCACGGCCTATCCCCCGGGATACTTGGAGACGATCAAGTGGCTGCACGCCGCGGACCCAACGGCTGACATCTTGCTGACGGAGAACGGCTGGTGCGGCAACGAAGAAGTGGAGAACCTGGACCAACTCTGGTATTACCAGGAGTACGTTGCTCAGGTCCACAAGGCTCTCGTGGAGGAGAAGATCCCGATCATCGGCTACACTGCGTGGTCGTTCCTGGACAACTACGAATGGGGCTCGTTCTCGCCTCGCTTCGGTCTGTACTACGTCAACTTCTCGTCCAGCACGGGCGACAAGGACGAAGCCTACGAGCCGCAGCCGACGGGGCTCGAGCGTATCCCGCGACCTGCAGCCAAGTGGTTCAGCCACGTCGCCAAGACCAAGTGTCTCGACGGCTGGACGTACGAAGGTCCGACCAAGGAAGAGGAGCTGGCTGGTCTCGAGGGTATCGACGAGCAGAGCTTCTCCCGCTGGATGATGGCGATTACCGGCGTGCTCGCTGCCGTCAGCCTCACAGCCATGACAGTCGTCGGCCGCAACATCCTGGTGCAGCTCTCGTCGCCCAACGCGCGTCGTCTTCCTCGCGAGACCGACCCGCTGCTGCAAGCTAACACCATGATCTAATCTAGAACCAGGCTCCACGCAGTCCGGGGGTAAGCTTACGCGACGTCAGAAAATGACCATCGGCGTCCACAAGCATCTGAACTTCAATATCAGCTTGGGCTAAATTACAAAAATGGCTTCAAATGTTTTGAATACTAAGTAACCGTTCACTTGGCAACTGATTAGCAACCGCCGCTGGGTCGGCTGTTGGTCATTCCGGATTCTCCCGCTTTAGCTTAGCGTGCGTCTGGGGTCTCCATGCAGCCGCATCAAGTCTCCATCCTCTTGTCAGTATGCCTGGGACTCTTCAGTTGCATCGTCACTCCAGTTGCCGCCTCTGAAGCGCGCTGCTTCCCGCCCGACTTCCTCTTCGGCACGGCCACCGCCGCGTTCCAAGTGGAAGGCGCCTGGAACGTCTCCGGTCGAGAGCCCAGCATCTGGGACGACTACTGCCGCGCCCAGCCCGATTTGCAATGCGCCGACGTGGCCGACGACTTCTTCCACCGCTACCATGAAGACGTGCAGCGCATGAGCGACATGGGGCTGTCGTCCTTCCGGTTCTCCATCTCCTGGTCGCGTGTCATGCGTTGGGACGCGCAGGAGAAGAGAATGCGACCGAATCCTCAGGGGGTTGCTTTCTATCACGCCCTACTGGATGATTTGCAGACGCGGGGACTGCAGCCGATTGTGACGCTCTACCATTTCGATCTGCCGTCGACGCTGCAGACGCAGCTGGAGCCGAACGGGTGGCTGAATCCGGACATCGTGACACACTTTGAAGACTTTGCGGAGCTGGCGTTCCGAGAGTATGGAGGGAAGGTGAAGTACTGGGCCACGTTCAACGAGCCGTTGACGTTCATTAGCGGCGGCTACGGCTCGTGTGACGCTGCTCCTGGCGGGATGGAGCCGTCGGACACAAATACGTACACGGTGGCACACAACATGTTGCTGTCACATGCTAGAGCGGTGGCAATGTTCCGTGAACTGAAAGGAGGAGAGGCAGAAATCGTCGCTTCTAGTGCTCGCATTGGCATCGTGCTGAATACTGAGTTCGGCTATCCGGCGGATGAATCGAACGCTCTGGACGTGGCAGCGGCTGAGCGTAAAATGCAGTTCGACCTCGGCTGGTTTTTGATGCCACTTGTGACGGGAGACTATCCAGAGGTCATGCGTGAGCGTGTTGGTGAACGGCTACCGCGATTCAGTCCTGAGCAGACTGCACTCGTCAAGGGATCGTATGATGTGTTTATGCTGAACCATTATTACTCGCGCGTGGTCTCTGACTGCGATTCGAATCGCTCTGAAATCTCCTGCAACGAACTCCCGCAGGGCCACGCTCGTGACAGAGGAATCGACGATACGCGAGCTCCTAACGGTGCGCGCATGCCTCCTGCGAGCAGCCCGGAGTGCTCGTGGCTTGCTGGTTACCCGGATGGTTACTTAGCCACCATCAAGTGGCTGCATGCCAAGGACCCCGCCACGGAGATCTTGCTGACGGAAAACGGTTGGTGTGGAAATGACCAGATCGACAATCTGGACCAGCTCTGGTACTTCCAAGCCTACGTGGGACAAGTGTACAAAGCTATCGTGGAGGAGAAGATCCCAATCCTTGGGTACACGGCGTGGTCGTTCCTAGACAACAATGAGTGGGGCTCGTACAAGCCTCGATTCGGTCTGCACTACGTGAACTTCACCTCTCCATCGACGCAAGGACTTCCTCGCATTCCGCGTCCAGCAGCGAAATGGTTTGCGCACCTTTCGACGACCAAGTGCTTGGATGGCTGGGATTCCGAGACCATTCAGATTGACACCGACGAAAAGCAAGAGGCAGCAGCACCACGCGAGAAGTTACACAACCCAGAGGCCGGCGGCAATGACGTGGGCGTCCCATGGTCGCTGAGTGAAGTGATAATCCTTCTTGTGGTTGGAGTGGTTGTTTTAGGTGCCATTACGTGCGAGGCGATGCGAGAACTCCGTCTGAGCAGCCAAGGGTCCCCGGATGAGCTGCAGGTGCTCATTACAGTCGAAGATTGAGGGTTTACTCTATCAAGTAGAGATGTATGCATGGTAAGATAGCAACACGAGTTTTCCTTTTTAACTTATTGTTGTTTTGCCGCCGTGCTGCTGTTCCGTACGCAAATATCTCTTGGACTACTGGTAAGACCAGCAGAAACGCGTCTTTCTCAATTGCTGGTGATTATCTCTGTAGTTTGCCTGGTTGCATGATTGCAGCGTATCGACGCATTGCTTCCCCAATAACTTCTTCTTTGGCTCAACATGCAACTTGGACACTGTCTCGCGTTGGCGCAGAAAATGCGCAGATGATGTCTTCACTTTTACTACCGATAGTATCCAATAGGACATCAAGGTCGCAGCAAATATGGTCACAATTAATGCACTTGACGTATTTGCTGAGGTTGCCTTCCGAGAATTTAATGCAGCTGCAATGATCGCTGGCCCACTGAGAGACAGATCACGTCGAGAGATGCACCGTAATGGTTTGATAGCGCACTTTGGCCAATCTATTGAAATACATTCTCTAGCCTTACCAATCTGCTTCCGAGCTCTCGTAAAGATCGCGCGTACCAAACAGTTCTTGCGCGTCCACAGTCTTATCCGAGAATTTCATAGGCTTCAGATCGTCCATACAGCTAGTGTCCACGTTCTTCAACACACCGTTTTCCTTCACGTAGGACACCAAAATGCGTACGCCACAGGTCGCGCCACCGCCGTTCATTGGGGTTGTGAAAGTCGTGCAATGCCCTGCGTCGTCAAAGTTCACGAGCATGCGTTCGCCGGTCATCATTTCGTACTCTAGTTCGCCATACATACGGCGCGTCTGCAGATCCATCCCGCCCGTCATTAGCAGTGCTGTGACACCATCAGGCAGCTCGCTTGTCTTGTTCCAGTACTGGTCACGCTCGTAAAACAAGGGACGAGCCACGGGGAGATGAATCAGCTCCTGGCATGCGTGCTCACGGCTACCCGTAAACAAACAGTAGTATGGGAGTGATAGGTAATTGTCGGACGCCATCGTGGAGTTCTCGTACCACTTGAGAAGCGTCGCCTTGTCAGGAGTGGGGGATTCCCACATCTCGGAAAACACGATCAGATAGTAGAGCATGTCCGAGTCAAAAAGCAGAGTCTCCGGCTCGGAGTCGCCGAATCCGCCGTCGTCCTCGGAATAGCCGAGTCCTTCGGCAAAGTAAGTAAGGGCATCGGCATCTTGGTCATTGCAGCGAGACGCGCGGTAGATCACAGCTGGGATTGCGATTCGCGTGCGGTCCGACATGAGGTACTCGCCGAAACTAGAACGCAGCAAGTAAGAGGGTTTCATGCCGTTTTTGGACAAAGCGTCTGCACAGGCATTGGTGCCGCTTTTGCCATCGGCCACAGCAGCATCCAGCTTGTCGTACAGTTCGTGGACGAACGCTGGGAGGTCCGTGGCGTCCGGGAATTTGCTCTTGCAAAACTCATCTGCCAGGCAGGCAGCGAGGAACCGATCTCCCACGACGCCGACATCATGGTCCCAGTTCGAGAACGTAGATCGCTTCTCGACCGAGTCACCGCTCTCCGACACAATGCCATCCACCGAGAATCCGCGCACACTCGCCGGTGCAAAGTGCATCAGTCTCTCTACCAAATACGTGCCGTAACTGAGTCCATACACGTAGACATCCTGGTCGCTGAGCTCATAGTCGATAACAGCAGCCAAGTCCTTCGCTGCGCTCGTGACCGAAAACGCAGCCGACTGGTTGTCAATCTGAAAGCGGATATCATCCATACACGCCGGCAGTTCATCCAGTCGAATCGCAGAGCCTCCCGGACTTCCCAAGGCTCCCGCTTCTGCTGCCTGACACTCCAACCTCGCACTGCGTCCCGTTCCTCTGTGGTCGAAAGTGTACACACTCACCTCCCTGTCTAGCTGCAAGAACATCGTGTTCATCAAGCCTTCCACGCCCGTCGACGAAGCCCCCGGACCTCCTTGCAACACCCACAGCGCCTTCCCTTTCTGTCCATCTGGAGGCGCATTCGTAGCCACCACACGCTTGATGAATACGTCGATGGTGTTGTCACTCTCACACACGTCATCGTAGCACATGGGCACGCGGAACTCTGCGCACTCGTACTGCGAGTTGCCCAGCGACGGGTCGTCCCCAAGTTTGGCATGGTGCTGCTTGTGCTGCTGCTTGTGTGTAGTCTGCTGCGGCTGCTCTTGCTGCTTCCAGTCATGGTGCTGGGCGAAGAGACGGTCGAACGATTGCTGCAGGAACGGCAGCGACGACGTCTGCGTCTGCTCCACCTCGGCGGTCGCCCTCCGTCTGGTGCGGGAGCTGGACGTCTCCATGTAGTAGAGGTCCGGGTGGCCCTTGTCCGTGTTGTCGGCCAGTAGTGAGTCCTGCGTGCATGGGTACCAGCCGTTGAGTTGAACGGGAGGCGCTGCGACTGCAGAGGCGATGTAAAGAGCTGCAGACAGCAGTGACGGGAGCAGCTTCATCGTCAAGACTTGGTGAGCTGCTGGCGGAATGGCAAGTGAGACGATGGTGCTGTGGTTTCAACCAAAAGATCACTCGTCTAACTGATAGACCGTTTTTGGCGGGGTATATGATGAAGACAGGTTTTACAACTAGTAAACCTATGGAATCAGCTGGATGAAATCTATCTGAGTATTATATATGGCAGTTCAATTGTGCACCCATATCAGATATACGGTAAAATCCATTAGGGCCGATGGACGTCCCGTCATGGCACCCGGCTAACCAGAACGCGGATGTGGCGCGGCGACTGGCGATGAGCGGCGGGGGCCTCACCCAGCGCACGGAGTTCAAGGAGGTGGCCACGTCGACGGAGGCGGAGCGGCAGATGGTGGCCAAGGAGGAGAGCGCGGTGCTGGGCGGCGGCCGTGGGCTGCTGGACCCGTCGGACCGCTTGTATCTCGTGGAGCAGATCCAGCTTGAGCATCAGGCCAAGAGCAGGGAGCAGATGGAGTGCCACGCCGGTAAGTCCATTGGCCGCAGAGTGTGCATATTGGTAGTGGACGTCGACTGACGGTGCACGCAGCGCTGCAGACCTTCCGCTCGAACGCCTTGAAAGTGCAGGCACAGAAGACGTCGGCGCCGGAGATTCCGGTGGTTACAGGGAAGAAGTCACTATTGACTCCTGAAAAGAAGGCAGTGGTGGTGATCAAAGCCAAGAAGAGGAAGACAACGACGGCTGAGATGGAGACGAAGGCCAAGAAGACCAAGAAGAGCCAAACCATGTCTGGGAGTCGAGCTCGCAATCAGGTCGATTGTCGTATTAATTCATCTACTAAAGCAATCAAGACCCAGAAGAAGAAGAGCGATGCGCCGACGCCTCCGGCCAAGTTTCCTGCGACGGCATTGCTGGTCGAGGACTACTCTAGCGATGACGGATAGCAGCGTTGCTTCGCTTAGATTTTTTTTAAAAAAAGATTTTAAAAAAAGTGTTAAGCATACAGTGCGCGCCAAATCATTAGGACCCCCGTTTTTTTGGCACAGTTTAGATTATATATCGGGTTGTAAGACGAGTTGAGACCTCCGCTTTAGATATGACGTGTTTATT
>LGSN01000410.1:0-30504 GCA_001314375.1 Phytophthora podocarpi | reverse complement strand
CTCGAGTATCTGCTCAAGCTCGTGGAGTCCATGCCTCGCCGCTGCCTTGCTGTCATCAAGCAGAAGGGTGGTCTCACTAGGTAGAACACAAAATAGTCACACAGCTTACCGTTCTCCCAAACAGTCTTTCGCTTGCTTTCCATTAGCTTCTTGTTAGGCGCGGTCTGCTAAATCTCACTGTCAGTTAGCGCTTCATCCTCTTCCTAGTCAGATGGGAACTCCAACTCCCACAGCTCTTCATCGTCATCGACGCCACGATCGAATTCACCAATGTCGCTTGAGCTCTCCTCGCTTTCTGAATCTAGAATAGTTACCTTTCTGCCTTGCCTACTACTGAAAAGCATGGATCATCATTAGCAACATTGTCGGCGTCATCAGACACAGCATCGTCCACCACATCTTCGTTCACTTCGCTAGGACCGCAATCATCAGAGTCACTTGTAGGCTTCTGGTTTCGTTTGCTAGCATTTGCTTGCGGAGTGGCCGACACGGAGTAGACGTTTCCGTTGGCGTAAGCCTCGATGTGAACGATTGGCAATGTTGGATCCGATGTTGGAGGACCACATCCCGAAGTTGGCTCAGATGTTGGAGGACCAGCTCCCAAAGTTGGATCCGACGTTGGAGGTTTCACTAGTGTACAACTCGAAGTTGGCATCAATGTTGGAGGGTCTACGGACGAATTGGTCGTAGTTGGACCAGATGTTGGAGAATCAGCAGAAACCTCTTGTATGTTTGCCCAGATATTGGAGCATCATCTTCACCACTCGATCCAAGTCAGCGCGTAGCATTCTGTCAAATTACGCCGCGCACCTGGATCTACATCAACGTAAGGCGGGTCAGAGGACACAACATTCGGATCCTTACCCGTTGTGTGCTTCGCCGGCGCCGACGTCTTCGCAACCGCCTTCTTCGTCGTCTGCTTTGCCGGCGTCAGCGCCTTTGTCACCTCATTGCCCGTCGTCATCCTTACACTCGCAACATTTGCACCTGCACCAGGGGCCACAGGCTTCTTCCCCCTTCTTCAGTGCTTCTTGCACCTTGATCGATGGGAGGCGAGTCGGATCATCTCCATTCCATCGACGTATCCGGCGCTCCCAGTGTTGATCGCCAGTTTCTTCTTCCTTTTCCTCCTCGGTAATACGCGCTGTGGCGTCTTCCTCGCAGGTGTGACCATGTAAGCGTAGGTGTGTGTGCTTTGAGACCAAATATCAAAAGGAGGGAGTCACTGTGGCCACTCGAACCGGTTGTGTCCTGTCGTTTCCACCACATTGCTCTCCCCTACCATTTTTCCAAAGTCCCCTACATCTGTGCATCGGCTTGTCTCTCTCACACAAAACCGTAAGAAGTTGACTTGAGTAAACTATTAAGCAAACTTATATACATGTTCAAGTCTATTTTCCAACATGTTGGAGCTCCAACATGCGTAAAAAACTGCGTTAGGGTTATACAAAGCTATACACCCGTTATGTTGATTATGGGGCTTGAAGGGTTAAACGTACAAAGGCGTCACTTGTGCTAACAACCTTGATTTCGAAGTCCTTAGTAGGGCTGCAATACAGAAGGCTGGTATCAGCTCCAACGACAAAATTTAGTACCGTATCATATTAGTCCTTGGCGACAAGACACAAACACAGTGTGCTACACGTCGGTCATACAAACCCAAAGACTCATGAACATCTACATGCAGTTCCACGTGCTGTTTTAGGCACAAACAGCGTCACCAACCATTTTGGTACATGTACTGTAGCCAAGAAGGCAACCTTCAACTGCTTTGTGTCCAGGTCGTGGTGTAGGTGACGCAGCCTGACGAGCACTTCCCCACGCTCACAGACAAGACGACGCGAAAGCGTTGCGTCGAGATGTCTAAGCGCACCTAGGAGATGAGAAGTACTGGATTCCTTTTGCTGTTGTTTGCAGGTGAAGCAGAACCCTCAGCGTGACGGCGGCCGTCAGGGGCGTTGGATAGGTAGGCGGAAGGCGGAGAAACAAAGCGGGAAGGCAGACGTTACCAGGCATAAGGCCGTGGCGGGAACGACCAAGGCGGTGCACACCAGCAGGTGAATTTGGAAGTTAGGAGCTTCGCAGTAGCATGGCACCGCCTTGTGACCCTTTGCTCTATTTATTGGTTATTAACTAGCGCTTGCTGTGTGTGTGTATTTGCAGATGCTTCAGTTAAGCTGTGTTGTTGACTGCTGGCAACCGCTACTACTAGCGACCGTGCACAGCAGGTTGGAGGCTGCGACCTCCCGCCATGGCAGTTTCGCGAGCGTTGCCACGCACGCAGGAAGCCCGCGGCATTCCTGGATCGCATGCTTCCGTGCGATGGATCATCGATCGGTGTCTTGATCGTCACCAAGTGTGGGCGTGATGTTGCCACATCACGCATCACAATCTTCAGCGAGGGACGACGGCAACGCCGACGCCCTTCAAATGTCGCTGGCACTTCACAGGAGAAGCTGTCGGCGGGCTACCCGGAGGAGAACAAGGCCGCCCTAGACTCGGCACAGGCGCTGGCCGACTACCTGTTGGAGCCACCGACGTCTACGCGCTTGTCTTGCTTCCGCTTTTTCGTACCCTTGTCGAACCATTCTAATCTCGAGGTGGCAGTACGTGCCGATTTGGCCTCAATCAAGGCTAACAATTGGCACAGCCTTATTTCTTAGCATATGATTGTTTTAGAACATGCCATTGGCCAAAAAGGTCTTGTCGCCCAGGACTAAATGTCGCAAACGATACTGTATCATACAGTACATGAATTGTGATAACCACACATTTTGCCTCTTTCCCCTCTAAATACCTCGATTAAACGATCGATTTATAACGAAGCACTCTCATTTGCTATATATATACCATTCTCACGACTAGCGCGAGTAACATCGATTTGTACTGCTAACTGTGGTCGGTATAATAGCGTGTCGGTCGATTTATTTATAAATCCCTCTGAACACCGGGGCGAAATTGGGTATTCCAAGGGATTATATATATATCGCTCACGGAGCACAAGGAAAGTGCAGGTTGCAGTCAAGGTTGGTGCCGAAGATTTGCGCCTCTCGTTCGTACGGAACAGGATACCTTGTATTGTGCCTTTCTGTCTTTTTGCAGGCACTTCGCCGGACTTTCAAAGGTAGTTATAAGTCCTTCGGAGGACTTTAATCTTAGGATTTGAAATTTAAATCGTCGAGTCGAGAGATAACCGTTGCCAGGCAAAGCTATCCCTGAAGGCTGAGCAAGTACTTGGCTTGTAGTGCTAGCAAATGAAGGAATAAAAGACAGTGCTCCGTTAACGTACCACCATGTCGCTGACCTAGTTAGCGAGCGATAACATGTCTCGGCGCTTTCCATTTGCACTTGTATCGCCCACGTAGGGATTCTATAGGTAGTCTTTTGAAGGGCTTCTTTTCGAAGCAGGTACTTACGAAAGTGCGTTTTCTTTTTGAAAACCCCGATTGGCCACTTTTTTGGCGGCCAATCGGGCTTTTCCAACTGCCTACGGAGGCGCTCCCAGGTTGACTAATTCCCACTTCTGCACGGCTAATTCGGTGTCATTACCCTAACCCGTTTTGGAAAAGGTAGTTTTCCAAACCCGATCGGCCAAAAGACTCGAAATGCACAATACATGTACGCAAAATGGAGGGTGGCAGCATACCATCTGAACTTACATGGCGGACTTGTGCACCGCTTGAACGCCCAATACTATACGGATGGCCACGACACATGCACTTACAACCCTTATTTAACTCAGCTACTCTCATTTACATCCATATTACCAGCATCATATAGGTTCGATTTAATGTATTCAATCCACCAGAACACCCGAGTTGTGCTTTAAATAGCGGGGACAAAATGCGTGGTGATCACAATACATCGTCCACCCTGCCCTGACTAATTCTAGTGTAGCCCAAAAGCCGGATTTTCAAATCACTATTCTATGCGCAATACTGGCTCAAATTTCAAACTGAGCATACTGGAACAAAGGCCTCGGCGAGATCTGTTCAAAACCTGTCTTTCTGGTCTAAATGAGGTTTAAAAAAATCCCATTTTAGTGATGGCACTAAAGTGCCAGTACATGACTAATTAAATCGCACGACTAATAAGGGTGAAGGGTGTCCCCTTTTTACGACCAGACGAAAATGACATGAAATGTCATTTCTACCCTTCCACTTATTATTAGAAACCCGAGCAAAATGTTAAACACTTTCCCCAGGTTACCGGTACGAGACCGCTTTTCTCAAAGAAGCCGTTCAAAATAAAAACCGAGGAATGGCACGGATGGACGTCTCGACGAGCGGCATGTGCGCGGGCTATGCGCCCCCCGCGCCACCTCCTGCCCGCATGCACGGGCGTCACCTGGCGTGTTTCCGCCCGAAGCGCCGCTTCCGCCTGGCTACGGCGTCTTTGGTGGAGCAAGAGGATGTCGCGCCCGACAGTCGCCTGGAGCTGGCCTGCCACTGCGAGCGCCAAGTGCTGCAGTGCCTCGTGGACGTCCAGCAGCAGACGGAGGCCGAGATGGACACGGCCGAAAATCTGTACAGATACCGACTACGCAAGTGGAGCGAGCGCTTCGCCGCCCGCGACTGGGCGCAGGAGCGTGTGTGTCAGAAGTGGAAGGAGAACCAGAAGCGCTTCACCGAGCAGGAAAAAGACGAGGAACGCAGCAAGAAAACGCCGTCCGAAACAGTCAAAATGGCGTTTTCGACGTTCGCTACGGCGGCGGAGCTCATGCTGCACACGCGCCAGCTAGACGCCTTGTTGAAGGCGGGAGTGCCGCCTCAGCTGCGTGGACAGGTCTGGTGGATGTGCAGCGGCGCGGCGGAGCTGCGACGTGAAGCGGCCGAGTCCTATCCAGCGCTGCTGCATCGACTGCATATGCTGAGCAAGTGTGCGGAGATGGACATTGAGAAGGACCTGCCCCGGACGTTCCCACTCGCGTTGCGCAACTCGATGCGGCAATCACTGTCAGGAGAAGATGACAACTTTGGCGAACTCCGACGTGTACTGCAGGCCTATTCGCTGCGTAACCCTGCGGTGGGATACTGTCAGAGCATGAACTTTCTAGCGGCTGTGCTACTACAGAACATGGGAGAGGAGGAGGCCTTTTGGGTGCTGGCAGCTATTGTGGAGGAGCTGACACCCCAGTATCATACGCGAACGATGACCGGGAGTCGCGCGGACCAGCGCGTCTTCTCGGATCTAGTGACCCAGAAGCTGCCCGTACTGGCGAGTCACTTGCAAACGCTGGGCGTGGACTTTGAACCCTTCACGCTCAAGTGGTTCCTGTGCCTCTTCCTGAACACACTACCATTTGAGCCTGTCATGCGGATTTGGGACGTGTTCTTCTGTGAAGGCAGCCATGTACTGCTACGAGTGGGGCTTGTCCTTCTCAAGCTCAACCAACCTCGCATCATGGCTTGTGACGACGCACTTGACGTGTATGAGATGTTCAAGGTCTCGCACGAGACGCTGCAGGAACTGACGGCACCCTACAGATCAGGTCTGCTAAACCGTGACGAGTGTGTCTGCGATACGTTAATTCGGCTTGCCATGGATAAGTCCTTCCTGGGGACCATTCCGTTTGATTCATTGCACGAGTTACGTCAATACTACTGTCACGAGATTGAAGCGGAGTTGGAGGAGGTCGAAGCACGACGACTTCAGCGCCAACGCAGTGCCGACGTAGAGGCGGCAGCTGAAGCGGATGAGACCTCGACAAACTGCAGCTCTCACGGTGATATTGAAGATCGTGAGCTGATGATGGAGTACGACTTCGTGGACGATTATGCGTGCAGCTCCGGTTCGGAGACGTCTCCAGCGCGGTACATTCGGTTTCTGGATCTGTACGACAGCGACGACTCGACCGCCGACTACTTTGTAGACGTCATGTACGACTTCTCCCTACAGCACCACTGCCGCTAAGCGAGAAATGGTAGCGTCAGGCAGTGGGAGAAAAAATATCTATTTTATATGTTTCGAAGCGAGTATGGTTGCAGAGGACATTGGACCAAACACGATGCACGATCAAGCAAGGCACAAATCACGCCGTTTACTCGCTTGTTGTTAACATTCGATTCATTTGGCGAGTATTGGCTGCGCTATTGATGATGTCTATCGTATACAGTTTTTAGGTTAGTTACCTAAGGCATATTTGGATGCATCGCGTTGTAGAGGAAGTCCACGGCCTGCGCGTACGTGGTGGCGTCACGAGGGTCGTAGTGCTCCCCCTCAACGCGTAGCGTCTTGGCCGGTCCTGCATACTTGCTTGCGAGCTCGGCACTCTGTTCCTTGGACACATAGCGATCATTGTTGGCAGCCACAAAGAGTGCGGGGGCGTAGCAGAGCTCCACAAAGTCCACAGGACGCAGCAGTTCGATATCCACCTCGGTGCGCTTTCTGACGCTCTTGTTGATAGCTGTCAAGGCCACCTTCAAGACCGCCTTGGGCACGGGGAAACCCTCCTGCTGCATTTCCCCCAGCAGTCCTTCATTCACCTCCTTCATCGACGCGTACCCACTGTCCAGCACAATAGCTCGAATAGGCTTGAACAGCTTCGGCGACTGTCCCGTGCGCAGCACGTGCGGCAATGTCTGCAGCTTGGCCTGCATCTTCTTGTCCGCTGCGCCCGCCGCGCGAATCGCCAGGTTCGTCACGACCGGGAACGCCCCCATACTATGCGCATAGAGACAAATGTCCGAGATGGACGTATCCCTCTCAACACTCTGCAACACGGCAAACAGGTCCATAGCTTCATTCCAGCCCATGGTCACGTAGATGCCGTCCGACAAGCCGGAGCCGCAGCAGTCAAAGGCCAACACCGAGAAGCCGCGCTTCAGAGCTGCGTCGCGTACACGCAGAGCGTCCAGTCTCGAGCCGATGTTGGAGTGCAAGTAGATCAAGCAAGGCGTAACGGCAGGAGTGCTGCTGCCCTGTGCGAAGAGCTGCCAGTGCGAGCAGCACACGCGCAAGCCGCGCTCGTTGAACACGTCGAAGTCTCTGCGTCTGGCCTCCGTCACGCCGTCCTGCGTCGGGTCCACAGAGAGCTCCGCGACCTGGAAGCGCTCGGGTCCGAGCTCGTGCACGTCGTAGAGCGCGCGCTTGGGGCGGATCACCAGCTGCACCACGTCGCGGTAGCCTTTGCCCAGCAGCTGCTTGACGCTGGCGTCGCCCGTGCCGCCGAGACGCTTGAGCTCTGCCTCCAGTTCGCCCTCGGCGAAGATCTCCATCTCGCTGGACACGCCGTTGCCCATGGTGAATGTAGGGGAGTGGGGGAGTGGACACGTGGAGGAGTGGAGTGGTCTGAGGAAGCGCGAATGATGATTGAGGAGCTTGATGCAGTGGGACGGACCAGATGTATCGACTTAGACGGGTTTTACATTCGGATTGGTCAAAATGACGATGACGATTGGGGAAATGGACACGTGCGTAAACAACGTCACGTCGGCCTCAATGACGGCAACATTGGCCTGTGAACTGCTGGACGCTTGGGGAAGGCATGAACCCCGGTTGCACAAGCGAAAATGTGTCGAAGACATAGTTTGCGGGGTAATCTTCGCCCTGCAGCTCCATCCTCGATTTGCGTGGAAGTGTCCAGGATGCGGTTTAGACCTGAAACGGTGAAAAGCGTGCTCAACGGCACTGCAAAAGTGGTACATGTTCATGTATGGTTTCCTGTGGGTTTTACTTCGTTAGCGGAGTCGTCACAAGCAGTTCGTGAATTCCGTGTCGTCTCTGAAAAAAAGTATAGGGTGCATTGCTGGTTGTCCGCAGTCACGACCAGAACGTCAAAACTTCAAAGGCGGAGGATTCGCTACGTCTTGCTTGCCCCGGAGGATAAAGTGGAGACGAACCAGGGAACTGCGGTGTTGCTCAGATGTACTGTATGCGCTTCTTGATGCTACGGGTTGTCAAGGAGATCGACCGTTGTCGTGGCGAACAAGGGGAAGTTGAGAGAGATGATGAAGTGACGTTTAATTGCTGGACGTCATTTCTCGAACCAGCTCGCAGTTGGAAAGCTGCAGAAGATCTTGGGCATCACCGTTCTCGAGAACTTAAAATCGCCGAGTACCATTTAGATGGGCTGCTGCGCCGTATGTGGGTTGCACTTGACCGGCTTTGGGCACAGTTAGCCGTCAATCATATCCAAGCAAAAACAGAGTACTACATGTAGTACCGTTTAGACAATCGCAACAAGAAGTTATTGTGTTTTTTTAGTTCTACCAAGCGGTGCGATTTTTCGTGAATTCCTCGGCCAATCAGAGCGATTTTGCGCTAAAAATTGCATTAATAAACGTCGAGGGTGCTATTTTTCCGCATCAAAATTCGTCGGTTGGCCCCCGAATTGGGGTGGTCAAGTATAGGCGATTTTCAAACACGCCGTGTTAGTTAGCTTTCTAGAGCGTTCTACTAGGATTGAAGTACGTGAGGGCACTCCGCTGTGTGTCGCGAGCCTATAGCAATCGTAATTTGTGAGGAATCAACTGGCGTACATAAATTGCCTTATGGGACGAAAACTTCAAAGACAGACGGATTGTTCATGGATCTGCATCACCTTGCCCTTGAGGATGAAGTGGAGGCGCAACGACGAGAGGTTAGCCAAAAGTGGGCATTGAAATTGCGGTTGTGTAGATACCAGTCCTTCTTGATGCTGCAGCTTGTTCAGGGATGTCACCGTCGTCATGAGGAAAACAGGGAGACAAGAAAGCTGGTCGCTGCTTGCATTGCTTTGAAATCAAGCTACGAAGGGGGGGGGGGGGGGGGATAAATCGAATTGGTTTCTTTTGTCTGGATATCCAGCCAAGTTGTGGTTGACAAAGTGAGGGAGATCGTGATCATGGAGACCTCGTAATCACTCGCAATCACGAACGATAAGAAGAAGCGGCGCTAACGGTCTGTACATGAGAAACCCGTAAGTTACGGTTTCCGCATGTTTTGGCACAGCGTCGCTCTCCAGGACGGCTATGGCGATGAAAGCGACTTGGCGTAGGTTGCACGCACCTGCATTTCTTAGGAATTGAGGCGCGATGGAGATTGTATTCAGCGCTATACTTCGAACTACTTGATGCAATTTGCAGTCTGCAATGTTTATTCGCCCTTTCGGTTTTAAGTCGGCTCCGTGCTCTGCGGGTGAAGTGAAAGCCACAAACTTGCAGCAATTTTAGGAGCAATTCCGTGCCTCAGAATCAATGCATGTACAGTTGACGATAACACATATCCGGTGCTTTGCTTGGCTACTATCAACATTGAAGGCTCGTAAACTACGGATTACTTTCTATGGCGGCCAAGCCACTCATCACGTTGATAGTGTTGACATTGGATACTCGATCGGAGCGGATATTGTAGAAACTCCCGTTGCATTTGTCGAAGGCCGAGTTGCGTCTGGTTGGGGAATTTCTAAAGGTGGGGGCTCAATGGGATCTGTACTTTCACGATTGTTGGAGTCAGGAGATGTATTTCTTGCAATCTAAAGCACAAAATAGAAAAAACAGGCCCCAGAGTAAGTCATGCATTCAGCCACAGGGTAGCTGTACCAGTAATCACTTGCTTGGTAGACCGACTTACCCGCGAGTAGATGTAGGCGTCCACCGGACGGACGACCAGGCCAATATTGATTACAATGATGAATGTTGTGACCTCAGTGAGAAGAGTGTTTACCCAGGCGTAGCGCCAGTATCCAGGTGGTGTGACCACCACGAGCTGATCAAAGTAGAAGCAAAACAGTTAGACAGAAAGAGACGTCACACGCAAATGTGCAAAACCGCTCTTACATTCAGAAGCAGCAGAAATGTAGGCATCAGCAAGTAGCCGAGAAAGACAAAGCGAAATCGCCTGTAACGCAGAAACACACAAATGTCAGATTAATGCCGTGATAAAAGTAAACGCTTGTTCATGCTGTACGAACTGGAATTGGCCGAGTTTCATGTATGTGAGCGGCGTCGCAAAGCAGTTCCAGCGCTCATAATTGACTGCAAGCTTTAGTTGAGCGATGGTGAAGTTCAGCGCTACGATCACACCCAGCATCATCATGGACTGCAGAGCATACTCTGACAGCAAGAATCCACGGCACTGCGGAGCGTCGGTGGGGCGACAAATGGCCTTGCTGACAGATACGACGAGGTTTATCACCGCAAGAAGCAGCAGTGACAAAACCTCCCGACGTGATAGACGAGCTCGAGTGATCGACCAGCCCAGTGAGCTGAGAACGGATACGCCCACCAACGCCGCGTTCGTGATACTTTCACTTATATCTTGTGCAATGTCGAGAACCGCATAAACTTCACCATGTAAACTGCGCTCACTGTAAAATGCGATTTTCAAAGCAATTGACAGCGCCTTGGCTTGCAGCACCGCTTGAAACACGTAGCAAATTTTCTATCCCAACAAACGGCCATTGTCATGCGAGCAAATAGAGTGCCACAAATTTAACCATTTTTCCTACCGCGGCATTGCGGCGCCAGAAGTAGCACTCCAGTATCCACAGCACCATCGCAGCGAGGTACACGACTAACAACACTGCAACATTGTGAACGACCGTACCTGATATACAACGATGGTCATTAGCTAGCGAATGGAATGATTATCCAACTTACCTTTGTACAGCGGCCTCAGCCCAAGTTCCTGAACACCCAAATGCTCCGACAAGGCGCCATCGTAGCCCAAATTCACCATTCTCACGCGTCCCTACCCCAAGAACATACAACAAAAGATACAACACTTAACTAACAGTACATGTAGCTAGCCAACCTAACAAATTATCACCAGTTCAACCATGCGACTTTCTCGTACGTACCGTGACGTTCACCGAGGTGTCTCCGCAAACCTGCGCCTGCAGCGTGTACTGACTCGCCTTTCGAACATCAAACACCAGTGTCCATGGCAGAGCAGCCTTTGGATCAGCAGGTGGAACGGCAAAGCGCATTGCCCCAGGATAGTGACACAGCACAAAGTCGCTGCGGATGTGCACTTCACGCAGCTTGAGCACCGCGTAGGTGCGACACTGATCGCTGTCGTACAACGTGAACACCACTGGCACCGCCGTTGCAAGCGTCCAGTTGGCCGCAGCAACGATCTGAAGATCCGTCACCTGCAGCTCCAGTCTCGCGCCTTGCTCCATCCCAAACCCAGCGACGACGGACTGCGTGTTCCACCGGATGCGAGGTCCGCCCACCGTCGTTTGACCCGTCAGAAGAGACTTGGGGTCCTCATACTCGAACTGCAGCTCGAACGACGTCTCGACTGCTTCCACAGCACTCAACAACGCGCCGAAATAAGCCACACTCCACGCACCATAGCAGCACAGGAACAACATCCTTTTTGACAACTGCCAATTCAATGTAACCATGTTACACGAAACGACGCATGTTTCCATTCGCTAAAAAGAAACTACTCTCAATAATCCTTCTGATTGAACGAAATTGAACGGATATTTATACAAACTCGTGAATTACCTTAACAACCTTGAAAACACATTACTTTTCGTCAACTTAATTAAAGCACCCGTTAGCCGATGAACTGGCCATAATCACACTCCATGGCGTCGTGCCCTTCGTGCCGCGTCGGGGCTTCCCCGGGCATGCGTTTCTGCTCGCACTGCGGCTTCCGCTTCCCGGGCGAAGCCTCCCGCTCCTCTGTCCTAACCACGCACGCCGTCGGCAGCTCGTCCTCCTCCACGTCGGCCGGGATCAGCCGTCGGAACGTCCCAAAAGACCGGAGCAAGAAGAAAAAACCCAAGGACAAAGAAAAAGACCATGAAAAACCTAAAGACAAGAAGGAGAAAGACCCAGTCCAAGTCCCACCCGCCGCCGCGGGGGAAGAAGCTGCGTCCATCTACAAGAGGATGCTCGCAGCCGTCCGAGGAGCCAATAAAGACCACGACGAGGTGGTCTCCGCCTTTAAAGCGGACTGCAAACAGTACGGACAGGGGGAACTACGCGCCCGGGTCTTTTACGAGAGACTGGGTGCATATTTCGGCAGTGAGCTGATGCTGGAGCACATGCTCCCACAGTTAGCGAGACTCATCCCGGACGACAAGAAGAGGAAGAAATTGGTCAAAGTTCATGTCAAAAAGAAGCGAGCAGGAGCAGGAGCAGGAGCAGGAGCAGGTTCTAGTGCTGTAGTTCCTAGTAATTCAGGTAGTAGACGGCCAGTTTCCAGTTCAGGTGTGGGGGAGAACCCTTCGCTTCCTCCTCCGATGCGACCGTCCGGGGACCGACGGCCGTACTCGGCGTCGGAACTCATTCGACGAGACAGCATTGACAGTGACACGTCCAGTAACACGAGCGGGGAGTTGGTCCCTGCAGCTTCGACAGGCCCTGGGGCTAGACTCACGATGAGTCGGTATGCGGACAACCCCAAGTGCGCCATTTGCAGTGAGGTGTTCGACATTAAACGACGCAGACACCACTGTAGGAAGTGTGGGGCGAGTGTGTGTCACTCGTGCTCTCCTGCGAGGATGTTGATCTCGCCTGACCAAGTGGCGAGCGAGAGTATGAAGAAGAAGTACGACCCGGCACACCCCCAGCGGGTGTGTACGATTTGCGCGCCGATTCTGCAGTGCTTCCAGGACGGACTCAACTCGCAGTACGCCAACTGCCACAAGGAAAACCCACACGAGGCCAAGACACGACTGCACTTACCGTTTAATCGGTCGCTGGAGAGCGCGTGCCGCTCGGCTGCAGACATTCTAGGCAACTTTTTCCGGCCAGACTTCGGGGCCGACAGCGATCGCTACATCCCCGTCAATTTTCTCAAGCGAGCTCAAGGTATTGCCTTCCTTACAGTTATCAAGGCTGGTCTACTGATCACGGCCAAGGTGGGCACGGGTATCGTCATTGCGAAGTTGGACGATGGCTCGTGGTCTGCGCCTTCTGCTATCGGCACGGCGGGTATTGGCGGTGGACTCGAGGGTGGCGGCGAACTGATCGAGTTCATGATCATCATGGGCTCGAAGAATGCTGTCAAGGTGTTCCATCGTACACAGGTGAACGTTGGCGGTGGCTTGAGCGTGGCTGTTGGACCGTACGGGCGTGATGCACTGGCGCAGGCCGCTGCCAGCCGAGGTGGCTTCAACGCTAACTACAGTTACTCTCACAGTCGAGGACTTTTTGCCGGCATTTCGCTACATGGAGCCGTCATCACTGCGCGGACAGAGATGAACAGCAACTTTTACGGCCAGAAACTTACGCCTGAGGAGATTTTGAGTGGCGCGGTTCCACATCCACGCGCTGCACAGTGTTTGTACGATGCCATCGACCAGGCCATGGAAGGGATTGCTCAATTTGAAGCTTCAGGAGGATCTCAACGAGGCTCGTCGGCAGGCGCTGCTACACAAGGCCCTTGCAGCTCTTGCCGATGTGAACAATTCGTCCCCAAGGCCTTTTCAAAGAAGTGCAAGACTTGTGCGCATGTCCACAATCCCACCGAATAGAAGCGTGGCAGCGTCCAAGCAACGGCGTACAATTTTGACTAAATAAATATCTATGCAAAGGGAGCAAGCATTGGTGAGCTGCATGGTTCACGAGTGGCTTGAAGTTACAGCTAGTCAAGGCCGCAAAACTGAGGCAGAGCCTCCGTAATCGGCTATTGTTGGAGGTCCGATCATTTCAAGGTACAGTACAAGTATTCCGACTGTGACTTGCACACTCTGTTCATTCATTCGTTGCTATTTTATGCTGGCCGGTCTCCGTTATATTTTTGTGAGATGTAGCACTCTCCAACTCTAGCTTGTGTATTTCCTGGTTTCATTCAGCTTTGCCTCGTGCTGCAGGAATGGTTCCCAGTCCTGGTGTTTTACCTAGAGGTGTATGGTCACCTGAGGCCAACGCTAAGCGCCAAGTCCCACTTGACGACAATGCAGTGGCAAAAGCAGTTGCAGCATTGCCACCAGCTCACGTCTTTCGGCGGGACCTGCTCGCATATTGCTCGCTACGCAACTTGATTCCCCATCCACAACTGCTCCCATTACATCCCGACGAGGAGGAACGACAAGGTGCTGCATCTAGTGAGGCGTCTGTAAGTAGCAACATCTACGACGTGAGTGAAGTCGAACAGATCTCGATCAAACACTGGCAGTTAGACGACGGGAACTGCCGAGCAATGTGCTTCGCTCTCCCGTTCTCAACAAAAATTCGCTCGGTCTGGTACGTCTCGAACACTAACCGTTGTAGTTTGCCAATGCTGCATCCTTTCTAACTAACTGTGGATTCTCAGCCTCTTTAACGTAGGATTAAACAAAGAGCAGCTACAATTGCTCTGCTCTACAATTCCGAAGACACGCGTGACTGCTCTTCAGTTGGAATGGAATCATAGTAGCGATATCTCCATTGGAGAGATTGGTGTCTCGGACTCTCCGTCTGTTGCAAGTGTGGGAACTTCTCGACCGCCTTCGTCTCTGCCAGCAGCCTCCAGACCTCCCTCAGCTGGTGTTACGAGCAAGTTGCATCCACAAATTGGACACCATTCTCAGCAAGAGAAAGAGTTGAGTGAGGATCAGAAACACGAGCTCAGCATGCAACAAGAACTACAAGCTGGCGGCGAGAGTGATATGTCGGAGGCTTTTGCTCTGTTAGTAAGCGATAGTTCTGCACTCGTGTTTCTATCACTACGGGCGAATGGTATCACCTCACGAGGAGCTGTGGCACTCATTCGAGCACTCCGTCACAACAAGACACTTGAAGCACTCAATTTGTTTCAGAACAGCATTGGCGACGCTGGCGCTCGAGCTTTTGCACATGCACTGCCATTCAATACGACGCTGAAGACGCTCTCGCTTGCCAACAACCACATCTCGGGACGCGGGTAAGACTCTGCACCTCTTCCAGGCGTTATCTCTCGTGATCTTTATCCTTGCTCACAGCAGCACTTTTGTTTTGCGTGTTTTTTATTTTTTTGCTTAGGGCGAAGCTTCTAGTGGACGGCCTGACAAAGTATGCGGCGCCACCAGAGCTCCTGACACAACTCGAAGCTGCTGAGAGTCAAATCCACGCCCTGGTATGAGCAACGTGAAAAATCTTAACATCGTCACCTTCACCACTAAATTTTACCGGTTCTCGTCCTGTGTCCACGCAGATGGATCAAGCCAAGAAGGCCAGGAAGAAAATTGACCGCGCAACTGTCATCGCACAGCTCGGACTGCCCGTACTAGAAACTGTAGACGGTGTCCAGTTTGCACCTGGCAATTCTACGCTGGAGGAGCTGCTGCTTAGTGGCAACGTACAGCTGGGTCCTAGTGATGTAGAGTCATTGAGTAAGGCACTCGATAGCTTCCAACCAAAGCTCCAGGCTCATTTGCGTTGCATCAAGTTGCAACGACTGCCAAAATTGCACATGTCTAAGGGCCAGGATCCGCAACAACACGCGCAGCACGTCTCCGAGTTCATCATCTTGTAGTCGAAGGCAGTGGCACTGACATACACTTTTCCTAAACCTGAACACTGAGTAACAACGCAACCTTGAAGATTATGGTAAGCTTACAACGATATAATACGATGCCTCTCCGATAACGATTATGGTAAGCGTACGTGCTTCTTCGATAAATATGATGCACATGCATTGCTCTGTGCATGGATCCCGAAGCTGCCGAGATGGTATCAATGCAGCAGGAGCGTGCGAAGGATTTTTCGCTGTCACTTTCCGATAATCGATTTCAGCGATGCAGGCAACATTTCAATGGACCAAGACAATCGTCCCCGGGTTCTTCGTTCTTATGGTAACAGCAGCAGCACTTGACACGACTCGACATCATGGAGGACACTATTTGGATCAGCGCCGGCTTCATACCTTATTGAGCAATACTCCATCCGCGAAACTTCATGTCACCATCAAGCACAAGTCCCTGAAAATCCACGGACAATCCGAGTATAACATCTTTGGCAACTCCATCGTGTCGGATACCGGTGGCAGTGTGCTCTACAACGTTCGTCGAGACTGATACAGAATTCAGCTACTCATTCGTGAGTGGTGTGGGCTACTAAGATGAAGCTACCTCCTCGGAACAGTTCGTTGCATATCTACGAGTGCATTTCCGTTCCACGCTATTCTTCCCGGATTCCAAGTGCATCAATAGGCGACAAAGCTGCCGAATGTGAGAGTGGCAACTTGTTCAAGACATCAGTCGCTGGCTCTCGTTTCACTGTGTGCGCGTCGGGTTACTGCTTGTTTCATGACGTATAGTAGTGATTTGACTATCAACGTCGAATACCTGAAGAAGCCTGTCACCATTCCGTCGCCCACAAAATTGAATAATGGGTCGGAACAGTGCGATACCGTATCGACTATTAGTCTAGTGACGCTGACTGCACTAGCGCTGCTAACTGATGGTGCTATTCCGTCTACCAGCTCGAGAGGTCTGAAAACAGCAGAACACGTGACCACGGAAGCAGCAACATGTAAGTGCAAGTCGAAGCCTCGTCCGTGTGTCTTCTTTCTTGGTATCGTTAACTATCACGAAATGGAGGAGCTACAGGACACACCGATACACACGAATGGCGGGATAGGGAACATTCTCCGTGTTGCACAACGGTTCAGTACGCGGTGTTGAACACAATGGATTTCAGCTGGACGAACGATTCACTTCAGCAAAAATTCTGTGACCGGGTTCTCCGATTAAGTGAGACTAGCGACAAGGAGACAAGCGTCATTGAAGATACTGTTGTCGTTACCCACTCGATGGCTGGGCTCGTCATGTCAATGGCATTGGCTACAGGCAAATGTAGTTTCGGTGAGGGCTCGTCGTAGGCAGCTACATGTATCAAATCTCCAATGATGGGAATGATGGCAGCAGACTACTTTCAGGGGTTTTGCAGTGACGAGATCAGTGCATTCGCCACAGAATTGCTGGCTCTGTTCGGTCAATGTCCCATGCCAGCTTCTCGACAGTCACTTGTGTACGAGTACGAAAAGTACGCCACCGGATAGTTAAATACAGCGTATGTTGCCGCGCAGGAGGCTTACCGTGGAAAAGTAAGTGCTGCAATGTGTAGTGACAACTACGATTATATTAAACCGAACGAAGGGGGAGCGGAAAGAAGTACCGTATTCCCTTTGTCAAGGGAGACTATTTTCAAGGGAGACAATAGCGTTTCAACCAATGAGAAGGCCCGATATCCGCGCTCCACCGCCCCTTTGTTGAGAGAGACACCATTCGAAAGAATCAGTGAAAGGTCGCTTGAACCCATGGTATTCATCCCCAAAAACACGACGAGAAGCAGACATCAAGAGAAGGCCATGGCTGATCAAGCGGTCGAAATCACGCCAAAGCGACGACCAGTTGGGCGCCCTCGCCTGAGCTTGGGTGGCGGCCGGTCTATTAAACAGCACGCGCTGTGCTCTTTCACCAACCGAGAAAGCTGGATGTGGTCAACTACTTCCGCAGTCTTCATCAAGAGATGAAGTCAACGATCAATCATTTCAGCTTGTGGGCCAGATCGATGACCTCATCGGTGAAGTCGACTCGGACGACGACTTCGCCCGAGAGCAGGAAACGGAGTGACAAACGGAAGCCGGCCGGACACAGGAGGAATGCGTATCGAATAAATTGTTCATGAGAACACGTAGGCTTTGAATCGTTAGTGACGCATCCCCAAGCATCAACGATTTTGTGGATGTGCTCATCTCCCGAGCATGGCTGTCTCCCTTGACAAAGGGAATACGGTGAGCGGATTCCCCCTGCGTGCAGCCGGTAAAGCCAGATTCGACTCTCCCGTCCGACACACGCATATTAATCAGTACTATCTACTACCACCCTATTGGCTAATAGTGTCTAATTTCTGTCAATACCTTACACTCAGCCATCCTCCGAAGTGCGCACCTCTCCAGTCCAGTCATTCTCGAAATAGCGCGCGCACGCCCGGAGGTACCGACTGCCTTGGAATTCGTCCGACCTTGTGCCACCTTCGCCTGGGTTTCCCCGGGCCTGGTTGGCCGAGACTTGGATAGGCTCCTGCTTCCGGCAAATGGCTACGCCTCCCGCGGCTGCGGTTGCTGCACTTCTCGCCATGTCTGAGTCGGTTGCGCGCCCAGTGCCAACCATGAGCTGTTCTTCGGCGTCTGCTCCGCCGCAGACGTCCCCACCAGCGTCGTCCACGGGGTCTTGGTACTCGGAGTTCCTCGGACTCGAGTTCCGCAAGGCTAAGTCGTTAATGTAAAGGTCCCATTCTTCTCGCTTTGATTCTTGTGGTTCTCGTTCTTGTTCGCACCCAGCGACTGTGGATACCTCTGGCTTGTTGGAGGATGCGTTGGAAGCGCCACGACTGGATACTGCGAGTGTGGAGAGCGCACCAAGCGAAGCTGCTGGTACCGCGCTTCCCGATCTGATTGTGTATCCTTATGCGCTCCCAGAAGCTCCGAAGACGCACCCCAGCAACACCCGCGGTAACCACTACGACCCTGAAGATCCTTGGGACTACAGCCAGTCGGTGTCGATTGAATCCTTGCAGGATGTCCGTGGTGATCCACCCCATCGCTGCTATCTCGTTGAATGGACTGGGAAGCCGATTCAACTGAGTTGGGTCTGGGAAGAGGAGCTCAAAGCGTATCCGTTGCTGACGGCCCAGATTGATCAGTGGAAAGACAATCAATGGGATTGTGGCGCTCGCTGGGTACCGTGGAAAAAGTACTACAACGAGCACTTCGACCGTGATAAAGCCTCCGATGGCGGATTGTGCTTCATGGATGCAGTTCGCGCTGTCTGCTACAATCTTGGTAGACCAAACATGGTGACCCTGGCGATGTGGTACACATTTGAAGCCGAGCATCCAGAAGTGGAGTACGGCGTCAAGCGTGCCGACGTCACCCAGTTTTTTCGCTTTCTGCAACGCCGAACTGCCCCGCTGGATTACGACCGCTTGCTAGTCAATGAAGTTGATGGCTCGCTGGG
Organism: Phytophthora podocarpi; assembly: GCA_001314375.1. NCBI lineage: Eukaryota > Oomycota > Peronosporomycetes > Peronosporales > Peronosporaceae > Phytophthora > Phytophthora podocarpi. The sequence goes on along the minus strand of LGSN01000410.1, from coordinate 11,639 downwards.
GAACGTCGCCCACTTGGGCGGCTTTGTCTGCACTCTGCCCGAAGGTTCATACTTGGCCAGCGTCGGGGATTACACGGTGGGGCACTGTTTTGTCATTGTCGTTTGTGGTCCGAACTTGTCGCCGCTGGTCCTCGATGGTACGACGAAGGCGAGACACCTTCTTATCAAATCGACTTGCTCTCAAACTACTTGTGGATCGACCAGGTCAAGTGGTTGAGCTGCGTGGACTTGGACTACCAGTACCGCGGTAATCGTAAGTCGAAGACCGAGCGAAACCGGGAAAAGCGCTTGAAGTAGCAGTGGCTACAACTGTAGGGATGCAATTCGGGAATACATGTAGGTCTTTGAGCTCCCCTTAAGCTTGTCTCATTTCTTCCTTCGTTTCTTCCTCCGCTTTGCCTCGAACTCTGCGATCAGGTCAGAAATTTGCCCCCCCCCCGTTCTGCACTGGTTCCCATGTGGGCTTCTCTTCGCCCACCCACTCCACAAGGAATTGGGTACGGCGTTTGCGCCGACGTTTCCCGAGTTAGCGCTTGACAAGTTGGCCGACGCTTCCGTCCGCGAGGATAACATCGTTGGGCCGCGACAAGCGCGTCAGTTCCTTGTAGGGTTTCAATGAACTGGTATTGAAGACCAGGTGCAGTTTGTTGCCAGCTTGGATGTTGAGTTCGTAAGCATGGTTGTGTACCGTCCGCACAACCGTGTACGGGCCAATTCACTTAGGACCGAACTTGGTTGAGTTGGGCTGCCCAGAGTGCTTTGGTTCAGATGCTGCGTGCTCAAGTAGACACGGTCGCCAACTGCGAAGACCTGCTCCACTCGATCGTAGACGTCGCGCATCCGCTCTTGTGCCTGTGCTAATGACTCACGGCTGCGTAGTAGAATTGCTGCCTGGTGCTCCTGGAACTCTGTGCCGTGTCGACTCTTGGGTACATTCTCGAGCTGTTCAGTTGAAGTGGGTTCAGCGGGATGTATCCGATATCCGCTTCGAACGGGGCAAGTTTCGTGCTAGAGTTGATGGTTGAGTTGACTGCAAACTCAGCATTGGCAAAATGGACATCCCAGTCGTCCTGCAATGGTCCAACGAAGCAGCGGAGATACACCTCCAGCGTTCGGTTCATGCGCTCCGTTTGACCGTCGCCTTGCGTTCGATGCGCTACGGTCACGCTCAGCTTCGTACCGATGGATGTGAAGATGTGCTGCCAGAAAGCGGACACGAACTTCTGGTCGCGGTCGGAGACGATATTTGTCGGCATGCCGTGCAACCTCCATATGTGGTCGATGAAGAGTCGAGCGAAACCTGCAGCAGTCACAGTCTTGGTCGTGGGCTCGAAATGGCAACGTTTCGTCAATCGATCGACGATGACCCAAATGGAGTCAACGTCCCGGTTCGTCGCGGTAGGTCCGTGATGAAGTCCATAGATATAGATCGCCATCGCTCAGCTGGGATGCTCAGCGGTTCCAGCAACCCAGGAGGCTTGGTTAACCGAGGCTTGTTCCGCCGACATGGCTCACAGTCGGCGATGAACGTTTGGATAGATTTCAGTATCTTGGACAAGTACCAGTGGCGCGCAAGTGTCAAGTACGTACGTTCAGTGCCGGGATGACCGCCGTAGTTGGAGTCGTGACACTCGCTGATGATTGTCAGCCGCAACTTCACGTCGTTGGGCACGACAATGCGTGACACGTCATCCACTGGAGTTTGATACCAGAGCAAGCCATTCGCTTCGGAATAGCATCGGTACTTCTTCTGATGTTGGTGTTCACGCTTGGGTCTCGAGTTGACCGTACGTCACTTGATTGCCGCAAAGATTGCTTGCACTTCGCGATCTTTCGTGTACATTTTCTTGATGCTCATGACCAACCCGGAGTTGCTGGTCACTTCGCTGATCGCCAAGCTGAAGGACGCATCATCGAAGCTGGTCACGCTCAAGTCGTGGAAGAACTTCGTCTCCGGTTGATTGTCTGCCCTTTGTCGGGGTCCATACGCACACCGTTACGTCCGACGAAGTCGTCCAAGCATGGAATCTCTTCTGCACAGAAGGCACATTTGGAGAGCTTGACGTACAGCTTGTTGTCGCACAGGATATTCAGGGTCTTGCGCAGAGCTTCCAGGTGATTTTCAATCTTGTGGGTCTTCGTGAAGATGTAGATGTCATCGTAAAACGACTTCGTGTTTTCCAGACCACGAAAGAGCTTCGACGTCAGCCGATGCATCGTCGCTGGAGCGTTGCAGACCCCATGGGCAGCGCCAAGTACTCTCAGAGTCTGTTGGGTGCCTGGCACGCGGTGTACTCGATGTTATCTTCGCGCATGCGCACTTGGTAGTACGCGGACATCAGATCAATCGTTGAAAACCAGTACGCCCCAGACACTGCGTCCATTCTTCAGAGTCATCGGGATACTCTGGCGCACCGTGTTCGAGTTTAATTGCCATTAGTCGTGTACAATCCGCCATCCGACAGGGTTTCGGACGCAGAACGTTGGGGCAGCATGAGGACTGATGCTCGGTCGAACGATCTTCTTCTTCACCGTGTCTTCGACCCAGCGCATATTTTCGCGCTGTTGTTCTGGTGATTGGCGCCACTGCTGCCGATACATCGCAAGGTTTGAATCCTTCACGCCGATCCGGTGTTCGATGTCGCGCTTCTCCAGCAAGCCTTCAGGGAGTTCAGGACGCAACACACTGTCCTTGTACTCTGTCAGTAGCTGGAAAGCAGGATTGGCTCGAAAGCCGTCCCGGTCCGTTTCCAGGCACCGCTGTACCTTCGCACTTCCGACGTTGTCGGGTTGATCTCGCCGTTGCAACGAACGAGCAACTTGCTTAATCGTCTCATTCGATAAAACCAACATGAAGTCTGGTTCGTCGATTGACTTGGTCTTGATTCTCAGGAACTTCCGCAGTCTCTTCCGTGTGATGTATTTGGTCCGCACACCAACTTCATCAACGACACTCATCGTGAACGTCTTCTCCACGACGCTGTCTTTGCCATTGGTACTGCTGCTAGCACCAGCCTACCCACGCGCTTTGGTGACTTCTCGCCACCATTCACCACCGAATCCTTGCCGACTGACGCGTCTTTCTGTTGTTCTCGAACAACAAGTGGGCTTTTCGTCTGCACTGCGTCATAAACAGGTCCGACCAGGGAATTCACATCCGTTTCCAGCGCGGCGCCTCGACAGGAATCGGGTCTTTTCGCCAACAGGCCTTTCGCCTCGACAGATCTCCAAAACCCGGAGGCAATCACCGGTCCGTTTTCCTCGATCGGTCCACAGATCTCACCTGTTCGTTCCCAGCGCAGTCTTCACTCTTGTTCCTTTAATTCGTCGACCTCTCCATTCGATCTGGGGCTGCATGCCCTCGAAAAAGGGTATTCCAAGGATGCAATCGAATTCGTCGGGTATCGCGTAGACAACGACAACACACTTGCACGTCTCATCTAGCCCCAACACATTAATCTCGAGAGGCAGAACTTCCAGTTCCGCCTCCACGATTTATTTGTCTCCAAGCTTGACACGAATGCTCTTATCGCTGAACTTTGTCGTCGGGAGCTGGCGCTCCTTGACCCAGCGGCTCGACACTTAGACCGTGATAGCTCCGCAGTCCAGCAACATGCTTCGCGTCGGGATGTTCTTGCCGCCCACATTGATCTCACCAGTTACTGAGAACAGCGGGCGGGACTTGTAGACCAGAGGGTTTTCACACAGAACATTGAGGCTGATATTCTCAAACTTAAGTGTTCTGGTTACGCTCTCGGCCACACCAGGACCCTCTTTCACTGACGTGGTTGCTCGTTTCCCTGCTTGCCTTGTTCCTTCTTCCAAACGTAGCAGTTGGTCTTGATATGCCCTGGCTTCTTGCAAAAGAAGGAGGTGCGGCCCTCAGCGCGCTTGGTTTCCGACATCAGCTTAAATCGACCTTTCCCGCGAAATGGTTTCCCCTTGAATGGTTTGCCTTGCTCGTGGGACTGGCCAGCCGATAACGACTTCTTGTCACGATGGGGGTGACGGTCGCGCGCTTCTTCGACAACGTGAGTCACCTCGTACTTGACGGCTAGATCCATAGCGTCGTTCAGCGTCTCAGGGTTCTCGAGCTGGGCGTAGCTGCGCGTGCGACGTTTGAGTCCGTTCGCGTAATACAGCACTTGGTCGAGCATGATCATACCTTCCACACGAAAGATGAGAGCCGAGTACTCGCCGTTGTACGTCTCGGTGCCCGCTGTCTATTTGAGTCGCTGAAGCTTCTCGAGCAAGACCGCTTGGTATTTTGACGCCTCGAAGTGTAGGAGCATATGCTCACCGAAACCCACCCGCGTGTGCTCCTCTCTTCTTGGCGTCAAAGACCAATGCAGGAACCAGCCCGAGGCCGGCTTTTCCATGGCCGACCCGGCGATCCCCGGTCGCCGCCTGCTTGTGTCCTCGATCGAGATACCATTGATGCGGCACGCGTTCTCGATGTGGAAAAACCACTCGCGCACGTCTTCACCCGTATTGCTGGTGAACTTGGGCAGATCGTTAGGCACTCACGTGCGCTCCGCTACCACTTGGTTCGGCCGATCGATCTCGGCTCGTAGTTAGGCGTTGGTGGGCATAGCTTCGTGTGGTCAGGTTGCTGGTACCAACAAGTGCTACCAGTATATTAAACCGAAGGAAGGACGAACGCGTGCTGGGTCGGGGGAGCGGAAAGAAGTAAGCGGATTCCCCCCGTGTGCAGACGGTAGAGCCAGATCCGACTCTCCCGTCCGGCACACACATATTAATCAGTCTGCAATAGTACTATCTACTGCTACCCTATTGGCTAATAGTGTCTAATTTCTACCAATCCCTTACAACGATGGACCTTTCTCCGTGTACCGACCGATCATGGTCGTGGCAGTGAAAGTTGTCTCACATAAGTCCGTCCCCGACGTAGAACTGATCCTTGTATTTGTTGCTGAAGCCTGCCGTCTGAATACCCTTCGCATACGGCTTAGTTGAGTATGTGAAGGGTATTGAGACGGCAGGCTTCGCAAAACAAACTAGGATCAGTTCTGCGTACCGGAGCTGAGTCACGCGGATACTGTGTTTTAAATGGCGACGGAGTGTTTAAGGATTCGCATAAACCTGTCGAGTTGTTCGAGTGCTTGTTGTAACTCGGAGAAACCTACAGTATAATTTAAAAAGAAGAAGAAAATGGCGTTAAGCTAACACCAAACAGGGAAAATGTGAAGAATTCAAAGTTGGATAGCAAGAAAATAATACTGGTTTTACGACGATTTACCAGCTTGTTCATATTGTCACCTCTACAGCAAACACTCAAGCCAGTTGACAGGCTTTTGTGAGTCTTTAAAGGGTTCATCACCGGCAAGGACTGCCGTGTCGGCATGATTCAACTCACGCATGTAGAATTGATCTGTGCACATGTTGCCGAACTTGGCCGCATCAAGACTGCGTAAACAGCTCTGAAATCCACGAGGCCGTCATTCTCAGAAGACTTGTGCGAAATTGCTGTTACTCCTAAGAAGCTTGTGGCTTGATAGTCGGAGAAATTCCGACATGGTAATTTCTGTTGAAGAGTAGCATTTATCCATCCGTAGTCGACTGCATTCAACACAGTGTACTTTGTTATTGAGCAACAAGGAGCGTGGCCACTAACATCACCGAGCTTGTGACGTAGTTTCTTCGGTGTGACCTGTAGTTCCTGTTCCTCGTTTTGTTTGTCCAACCCATGAAGAAAATTCACGTTGACTGAGCCATTATTGCCATATGGGACGATTGCTCCATCGTTCTCGAAGTGGTGGATGGAAGTGGATCGTGTTATAATACATGTACTTGTAGTCTAACAGAAAATGGTGTAGGCGAAAATGGAGGCTTCTATTTGGGAAATCACAGTAAGTGGTGTGTACGATCCCGTTTCTGTAGGGAACATAAATCGGACTTTCAAATATCTTACGGCAAGATGGTAAATTACATGTTATACATCGACAATGTGTAGTGTACAGTGGATAAGGACGAATCAAAACACGTCTGTATTGCATGTGTTCTACAAAGCGATTTGACGTTGTATTGCATTAAAGTATTGACAATATAACGCACTTGAATTTTTCTGAAATATAGAGTCGAATTTTCTGTCCGAACAGCGGCTACCTCACAAAATCTCTAAGTCCCACGCATTCTATGATTTTTTTGGCATATATTTTGTTTGACACCAAAATGGACGTGTTGAAGTTACTAGTGTCAGCTTTACAGCAAGCTACGACCTACTCGTCTTCATTCCCTTCATCCACGCCAATTATGAAGTGCCTCTGAAGACTAAGCACCTTATAGAGGTAGCGCATGCGTAAGTAGCCAACCACTTCGTAGAGAGAGCCACTCCAATAGTCACTCCAATTCTCTGGCGTCGTTCCAAACAGCAGTAGCTCTAGTACCACCAACACCACAGTCCACATGACGAGAGTATTTATGTTCGCACCCAGTGATGTCTGCATACTGGAGCTGGTCTGGCTTCTCCAGTAATTGTCGAGCAATGTGACCACTCTAAAGAACGCGGTGCGGACGTCGACAACCGTTCGCTCCGCGTTATTTAGAGTGGTCACATTGCTCGACAATTGCATAGGGTCGAACAGGAAGCATCTGCCCGCATGTGTGTCCCTAAGAATGCACTCCAGTGGTGGCCGACGTTGACGGCGGTGATAACGCTCTTGATACCAGGTTCCCAGGTTCAGCAGCTCCATACGACCTTGCGAGACGCATCCTTTGCTCCTTCGTGTCAAAGTCTAGGAAAGCAGGGTTGATAATACCGACATCTTAAACGTTTCTCGCAGCATGAAAAGCGCCCCAATGGTCGAACCAGAGTGCAGCCATGCATTTCTCGAGGAAATCAAGGAACTCGCTGCCGTGCTGGAGATGCCTGTCGGCGTACAACGCACCAAGGTTGAAGTTCTCAACAGCTTGCTTGTAGTCCACCTATTCACAGTGCATAATAGATAATTTGATGTCAGTTTTGATGTGCGTTCAGGCCTCCCTTATTCATACCGTAGTGGCGTCCAGCGTGTCCTTGAAGGGCTCCACGACGCTGTCGCCTTGAAACTCTACTTTATCTATCCAGTCCACAGTTGCCTGCACTAGATTAAAGTTATTTCGGGCCGTCACAATGTTTCCCATCAGCTTCAGTTGGTCGTAGATCGCGCAGCCGTAATCTTTCCACCTCGATCACAAATCGTGATTGTGTTTGGCGTCGATGGCTTGAATTGCCTCACGAATCTTCACCAGCTGCGGAATGGCGTTGATGACGGGTACGGGCTGTCCGCCTTTGAATCTACGAAGTACTAGTTTTCCTGTGATTTCAACAATCGGAAGCCCTAGATTGTCCACCATTGCCACCACGGAGCTTCTGCTGTAGGGACCACGTAGGATTTCCATGTGCGAGAGCCTCACTGCTTGCGCTTTCTTACCTTCTCGAATGGACGTTTGGATACATTTTGCTTCTTTCAGTTCCTTCCGTGACTTCTTTTCTGCACGCCTCAACATGCCTTTTCGTTTGGTCGGCGATGAAAATTCCTTGGCTCAGCGCTGGCGCTGCTTCGCTTGTTGTTGAGGTTGCTGTAGTAGTCGGAACTGGTGGTGGTGTGGGCTGTGGGGCATGTTCCTTCTGTCTAAGGGCCGACCTTGAAGTCAAGGAGTATAATGTCCCTCAAGGTCCGACCTTTAGGTCTCGCTTGACGCGACCAAGATTTGTGAGATGTTCGGAAATCCGCTGATGGTGTCGGCAAGATCTTACTCCGTGAACTCCTCTAGCTTGCCAGTGTGAAGAGCGTTATGGAAGCACTTAAGCCACTTGATAGCTAGTCGGTATGTGGTGGACGACTGGATCGACATGACATCAATGATTTTTTCGATGAGCTGTTTGCTGTGACTGTACTTGGTGCCGATGTCAACAGGCGGCAGAGCACTGACAGGCGAACAGTTCACGCGGTTGAGTCCGCCACTATATACATCGCCCTATTCTATGTCGTTCGCTGGACTCTGCACAATCCATCTCGTCGCAAAAGGCCACATGGGCGGGATCACCGTCTCGTAATTCGCTTTGCTGCGGACGCCCATGACGTGCCGACATGGCAGCAAACATGTCTACATGAAGATGCAGTCGCATGCAGAGAGCTACAGCAGGATGAACACTATTAGGTCAGAGTTCTAAAATTCCACAAAAAAACCAAACCTATACAGAAAGCGTACCCGTACGTCGATTTCGTGACTCACCAGTCGCAGGGCTTGTCATCGTCGTCTTCACGCTATCCGCCTCGCTGCCATATGCGGAATTCGGCCCGACGGCCAACTTGTGCTTCTCCGCGACCATTTTGAACGCGTAGGTGCTAAGTTGCATTGCTAATACAGTCAATTGGGTGTCTTCTGCCATCGGCGGTTGACTACCGACACGGTGGAATTCAGCCAGGTAACGTTCTTCTGCGTAATCATGAAGTATAATCAGCCTGGACACCAACTCATCAATCGTAAAGTTGCCGTCGACGATCTCCTTGACACGACCCCACTTCGATTTGAGGCAGTTATTCGTGTTGTTCTTCAAATGAGGCACGCCATCAAGCTCGAACATGACCCACTCGTCTACTGTTGTGTTCCAGTGTTTCACGAAGCACTTGTATAAATGGTTCTCTTTATCGTTTCCGAGTGTTGCCAACAACAAAAAACATCTTTGAAGTCGTCGTTTGCTATTGCGAATCGGCGTTAACTAAGCCCTTCATTATCACCTTGAGCCGCTTAGTCTCCGTCTTCCCGGTGCCCCCCAAACGCGAACACTGCTTCTTTAGCCAGGTTTCCACATGCGATCGACACAGTAGCTGCCTTGCGTTGGGCCAGCGTTCGTGTGGCTCTTCCTTCTCATGCAGTACCTTGTCTGTCATCACCGCGGATCTTCGACCAATCGAGACTGTTCTTTTTGAACACAGCTACCGCCAACGTCATGCTGGCCTTTCCACCGTTTGAACCAACGCGTGCTGTACATACTGTCCCTACAAAATTCACGAAACCAAAAACAAACAAATTACATTTTAATTCGGTATATTTTCGGTATCGTCATCGCACATGACTTCTCACCCGTCCGAAGACATCGTGCACTGGCAAAGCTAAACCGATTATAGCAATTAGCATTCGTGCCACAACAAGACGCCCCCCCGGAAATGCAGCAAACAGTCGCTTCTTCTTCGCCGACTAGAACGTAACCACCCGTACCACATTGCTCTCGCTGTTCATGATGAACTCGGCTGCATTTCCTAGAGCCGTCTCAATGAATTTGTCCAGCACCGCGAGAGCACACTCCGCGTCTGTTCGACCACCACAGAACGTCTGCTTTGCTTCTTGAACCATGTTATGAACATCTCGGAGGGTGTGCGCTTCCCTATACTCAACAGAAATCGATATCAGCGTCACATCCAATACACCGAATCAGTACGAGAAACAGAACTCGTACCTGTCTTAGCGCGAAGATACGCAATGATTCCTCTGGGTTTAGCACCATCTTTGACCATCACTGCTACCCCACGACAAAGTTGTGGGTCTGCGATGCGTCGATTCACCACGTAATTGTACCACTTATGTTCATTCAGAGTTTGGTCGTGAGCTCCGGTTGTGTTCGTTCACTATCATATGAAATCCATTACCATAAGTCCGTAATCGTACACGCGCGTTTACCCGAGCCGTACACACCGTAGACCGAACGTTCGTGTGGTCACTCTGCTCAGTACTCTTGCTATCGAACGTCATTGCATGGGTACACAGAAACGTTCTGCTGTACTTCTTCCACGACTCCGGAAGAAGCGTCCCGCCAGTAATCTCAAGGTCTGATGCACGCTTGGCCTTCTTCCCGTTTTTCTTTGCCTTCACTTCTCCGCCCTCATTTTAGCCGCTGCAATGCTGCGGTTCCGCGCGATTACGGACGTACTCGTGCGACAAGAAAATAACTGGAATGTCGCCTCTTGGAAGTCGGAAAACACTTTCAAAAATGTTTCCCACGAAGCCCAGAATATTGGCAAACCTTTCAAAAAGCTACCAGCAACGGGGATTTCATCTCTATTACCTGGCGAATTTATCATAACGTCTTCGTGGTTCGGTTTCCTATTCTGGCCTCACCTTCGGTATCCTTTTGGTGCTTATTCGGTATCGTCGCGACCTTCAACGCTTGCAAATGCTACCTTCGTCTTACTTCCAGTCTCCATATTTCCATTCTGGCGGTCGCCCACGTAATCCAAGTCGTCACTGTCCCCAGTATGTGACCCTAGCTTGTCCTTCTCATCGAACTGCTGTAGCACTTCCGCCTGTGCCGTTCGTCCAATACCCGGACCGCTGCCAAATGTCTCGGTGTCTGGGCCGGGCATTTGGTTCATCTTCGGTGCTTCGTTCTGTTTTTGGTGTGTTTTCGTTTTTCTTCTGTCTCGTCTTGATGTTTTTCACATCTTCGCTCACCGTGCCCGTATTCATCTTCATAACTAGATTCTGAGCTTGGAGCACGCACGTCCTGCTCTTCCTCCACTACTACCCCCCAGAACCTCAAGTAGCTCTTGACTGGTGACCGAGCTTGACCGAGGCTTGTCTGCAGCTTACAAAGTTTCCAGCAACTTGGCTTCCCAACTCTCCGCATTCCCAGAAGCTACGGCCGATGCTACGGGCTCCTCAGCGACGTATTGCTCTTCAGTATCACGTCCTTGCACACGCGATCACCGCCCAGCTCGCCCAGCACGCGCTCCTGGTACGGCGTCAGCTTCTTCCCAGCATGCCTCACAGCTTGACGCAGTACAGGGAGTCGTCTAGCTAAATGCTGTACGGCTTCCTGCACGGCGGGACTCTCCGTGCGGATCTTCATACGCTTTGCTTCGGTCTGTTGCTGTCGCGAGAGCGCCGGGGCTTCTCGAGCTGGAGACTTGAGCTGCTTGCTATGGCCGGGATATACGGAGAGCTCTTCTTCGAGAGGATGCGCATGTAACAGCAACAAAGCCATAGATAACTGGGTATGCATGTAGGGAGCATCTGTGCGGGGTGGTGTGTGTGAGTGGGGGGGGGGGGGGACTGGCGAGCCTTAGGCAGCAACGAAAACTTTCCGAATTTTGGTTCCCGTCGATAGAATGCGGAAGATATTTTTTTAGGAATGTCCATAATACAGTACATATGTACTGTTTGGTCCCAGGCAGAGAGTTGAATTAAATGTACTGCCACAGTACATGCTAAGTTCAGAAATCCCACAGAAAGCGTACTTAGCGAAATTATGATGTGCAAGTTTGCTGCTTTGCCTGCTAAGTCGCGCGCTTCGCCTTGTTGGAGCAACTCGCTTTCAATGGACCCTTATGGACTGGTATTTCTTGACCAAATTCATTGTGTCTACTTCGAACTTGACCCTGAGCTGCCATCGGGCAGGCCCCCATGTCACATCCCACCCATTGTATCAGGTAGAATTCCGCATCGTTCACTTAGCGCTTAGCGTAGAGGTATCTTTTTTTAGAATAAGCAGATAAATTATTTTACACTGTTATTGTAAGTGATAAATTGGAAATCTGACTTAACAAGTTGACGCTTCTCGATAGTAGCGATTTAGGTAGTCCGTGTTGTCAAGATGGCGTCTCGAGCAGCTGCGGGATACCGGTAGACACCGGTAT
>KQ473464.1:25821-58399 GCA_001314375.1 Phytophthora podocarpi | reverse complement strand
TAGCGACGCGCTGCCTCCTGATTGGCTGGTTGACTTCAATACAACTTCAACTGCATTAGCTAGTAAGGGCTGATTGACGGCGGGCTCTGGTGCTATCTGCACCACTCGCCCAGCACGGCCGTGCCACCGTGACGGCCACAACCGCGTGAGAGCGGTTGGTGCACGTGGTACACTTGAAATGGAATGAAATTAGGGGTATCGTTTGGTATGAATATGTAAATATATAATGACATGGCTGAATGGAACGCTTTGATTTCCTGGTCCTTGTACGTGATATGGTGTAGATTACGGCGCTCATCAAATATACCACTAGGCGTTATGAGACTTTGCAGACCATGATACGCTAATGGGGATGGCTTGGTGAAGATGCCTAACTGAGCAGAGCGCTCGTTTGCAGTTGGTGTTGGCTTTTCCCCGTCGCGCGCATTTGCTCCCAAACCCGTTTCCAGTTGATCTTGTGCCTTTCATCGATTTGCTTTTTAGCCAGGCGAAAAAGCGATTGGTCCTCTTTATCGGAAAAATCTGCCATGTTCGTGGTCTGTCGCCAAATAGAAACTAAAGCCATACTCGGCTATAGAGAATTGGTCCACACCTCCTGCAAAGCTGGGGGCCTTATTAGCTAATGCAGTTGAAGTTGTATTGAAGTCAACCAGCCAATCAGGAGGCAGCGCGTCGCTACGAGCGATCCATGTGTGTTGCGTGAAGCATCCGCCAGCTTCAAGCAACACGCAAAGCCGAACGCACCACAGACCAAACTTTCCCCTGCGGGTTCGCTTCGACGGATAGACCAATCAGCGCCGCAGCCAACCAAAACGTGCTCGTTTGATTGGTCGGACAAATCGATTCCACCAGTCAGCGCTCGCTAAACTCGCTTTGACTACGCGTGCATTGAAGCCCGGCGCGATTCCGACTTCAAACCAATGCTCATTCTCCAATTTGCCACATCCTGCTCCCACTGCACTTGGTTTGCCATGCTCGGCGTTGACTGCCACGCTCATTGGTGACCACCCTGTGCATCAATGGCCGTCTCGCTTGCCATGGAGGGCCCTAGCCGTCACGTTCGTCGTCGGCCATCACACTTGGCGTTGGCCTCCCTGCTCTCCACCGGACTCCATGCTCGGCGTTGGTCTCCATGCTCGGTATCGATCACCATGCTGTCGGCGATCATGCTCGGTGTTGGTCGTCCTGATCGCTGTTGGACCTTGTGCCTGGTGTTCCCTGATACCGACCGCCATGGTCGCCATGACCTCCATGTTCTCTATCGGCAGTCAGCTTGCGTGACGTTGGCTGTCGCATGCTATGTTGACAGGGTGGGCTGCAACACCAGTCCAGTAAGCACACTACGAGTATTCGACGACACATGCTTGTCGACGTGTACACTCAAGGTCTCAAGAAGGCGGTGGCGCTGATGCACTGTGTGTGTCTGCATAGTTGAAGGCACATACAGCTGCTGTCACAGCTGCTCAGCGTGACCAAAGCCACGCGTTGTTAGTGAGCTGCAAGTTGATCGCATAATCATGTCAAGTATGTCGTGGCCATGCCGTCTCCAGAAGCCTGATCATACATTTGATGGTGTCACCGCTTTCGAGCTTGTCGACTGAAGTGCAGTGCGACTACTACGTTTGGAATGAATTGTGCTGGAATAGGTGGGGGTAGTCACTCGTAGAAGAAGAACGCACTGCTGCGGGGACCTTTGTTGGGTGCATTGCTGCGTGTCCTACGAGTATCCAGTCTCATCACGTTCTGCCACGGATGGTGGGCCGAGGACGCGTTAGAAGCTACAAACAGTACAAATTTACCAGTGCTCGGCATCTTAGAGCTATGGGTAGTAAATAGTTGAACGATAAGTAGTAAACGTGATGCCATTTTACTTACTCGCGTTGTCGCAACTTTGTTTGCCACTTTCCATTATTCAGAGGTGGCAAGTGTAATTTTGTGACAGCAGTCACATCCTAGACCAAGCTGCACATCCACTGCTAAAGAGCATAAGTTGTCACTCTGACACCGACGTATGTTGGTTGAGTAGTCGATCCGCGACTTCGGGTATTTGCTTTAGGCATACAAATGCCGACCCATTTAGTCTCGATCTGACGCCTGATTTGTCGAAAGAAGTGCTGCTGATTTGATGCGCAACTCCTGAATCAGCGCGGGAGCAAGCAGGGCGTGTGGTAGCGAGGCCAGCGACAGCGGTTGAACGATGTAAAGTGACGGCACTCGCCAGAAAAGAGTTCTTAGACCACGAGGTGTTGTCACCCATCCAGCTTCAGATAGTAAGCGTAATTCCGCTGCTCCTATGCTCTTATTTGCAGCTAACGCGTGGGATGTGATAGATGGCGATCTTGTGCCGTTCAAGGAAGCATGGCGGGTGCTGAGCCGGGCTGGGTGGTTTTCAAAGCCCTTACCTAGGCGCTGCTTGAATAACAGATTTCGATACATTCGTCCGGGTGGAAATCCAGACGGGCAGGACGGCAATGATTTTTTCTTAGGAGAGCGGAATCTTGTAAGACATTACATGTTGTTGGTCGCGGGTAATACTCTGGAGAATGGTGCCTCTGACTCAGTGGATGAAACAGCGGTCGTCTCACGTTGGGGTGAGTTTCGTGGGCACTGCGGTCATGCGGAACCTGCTAGCGATGAAATTCGCCACTTAACGTGCCGAGTAAATGCTGTTCATGGAGCTGTTGTTAGTGAAGGCGGAGTTGTAAGTGGGGGTGCTGGATTCGAGACACTGGATGCCGCAATTGATGATGAAATTGATGACCATAGCAAGACAAATGCAGCTGAGGCCTGTCGATAATCTGTCCGTGATGGTGGCATCCACAGTAACGCCGTAAACACAATGATGGAGGTAGATTCTCGACTTCCAGGTGCGTCCTCACTTCAGCTAAACCAACGGATGCTATCCAGCGATGTCGTGCTAGATGCTTCCCTCAAATGTGCTGTGTGTAAATCGGAGTGTTCTTCGGAGCGATCGCGCACATTTTGTGGTGATTTCATGCATCATTTCTGCTCGCATTATGTTTGTATGACGCTTGGTTTTCGCGATGCAAATGGTGAGCGACTTGAAGATTTTGGTGATTGCTGCTACTGCAGTAAAACATGTTACGAGAATGCAACCTCAGCATACAATGGGGTTTTGCCAGGCCATCACCGCTAAGGAAACGACTCAATGCTGCCAAGATAAATAGTCAACCGTCCACGAGTCGATCGGTCTATATCAAAGAAGGTGTCACCAGAGTTACCACCGGAGGCTGCATGTGAAGCTCAGTCTGGTTCAACCTCGATAACAGCTTCAGGCAAGACGCGAACGCAAAGCAAGGCGATCACAGCGAGCATTGAGACCGCTAAGGTCGGCACAAAAGGTACCAGACCTGTTCAGCCACAGACACAAACAGCAAGCTCGCAAAAACGGAAGAGAACTGCACCTCTACGAACCAGCCCCAATGCAAAGAAGTTGAATCCAAAGAAGGTGGCTTGTGCACACACCGGTGCCAAGCCATCGTCACGTGTAATGAGAACCTCGAAGTCAGGGATGGAAACGGCTTTGAAAGGCGAGCTATTACGTAGAGTGAAAGTTTCCGCCGAAAACTTTCTCAATGCAAGTGTTTCATTTTCGCCCGCGGAGGAGTCTTGGATGAAGGAAAAGCACTACCGTGATGTTGGTGCTGCTTATCTAATCGGCGTAATTACACGCTACGTGATTGCCAATGATGGCAATGTCGATAGTGTCACGGTACCAGTACCAACATTTGAGATTCAGTGGCCGAACACTGCATTTCAAACCATGGATCACATTCACGAAGTTGCTGAAGACATCGTAACCAGAGGTGTACACCAGTTTGTAAAAATGCATCGAGATAGAGCAGAGTTTGCCGGGTCATGGAGTTCTCTTTGTAGCATGGTTCCTAAATATTCCAACATTCCGGCTTTGACTAAAGACTTTGAGGAGCTGGACGTAACAGGATATCGCGAGTTTAATGCGTTTCGCGGCCGCAAAGAGCTACAGATAGCCGTGAGCCCTGCGGAAGTTGAGGCCATATCGGCGATGACCTTTACACAGACAGGATCACTACAACGGCCTCTGAGTCTATTCACTCACGATGATGGATCTACAACGACAAAACTTCGAGGAAGCAGTCGAAAATTATTCGGTCACTCTGCCACTTCAAGCTTTTTTTACTTACTTCCCATTTCATTCTGGAAGCAGGTTGTGGTGTTCACTAATGTGTATGCCGTTGCGAATGACAATGAATCCCAACAACCAGTTCAATTAGAGGAGCTGATGATTTTCCTTGGAATACAATAGTACATGGCTTTGGTGAATAAGGGTGAAATGCGAAATTATTGGAGTGATAACGATGAATCAAAACGCTTTCCCGGGGCGCGATCAACAAATTTGGAGGGTGTCATGTCGTGGAGGAGGTTCTCATATATTCGACAGAACTTGTCATTTCGTTCGGAGGTCACTACTGCTGATGTAAAGCGCGATCCCGCAGCACGAATCCGTCCACTGATTTCGATGTTAAAAAAGCGCTGCACGCAACACATTATTGCTGGTAGAAATGTTGCTGTCGATGAAGCGAGTATTGCATGTCGGTCACAGTACGCCCGACATATCATAGTTTACAACCCACGGAAGCCGACAGGCAAATACCATTTCAAGCTTTATATGTGCTGTTGCTCTACGTCTTGGTTAGTGATCAGCTTCAAGCTACATTGCCAGAGCGAGCTCCAAGATCGATTGGAAGGTGTGGTGGCGAATACAAGTATTGGTCGGCTAGCTGATTTGACGGCTCAGTCATCTGAAATTCGAAGACATGTGCTCGAGGTGACACACTCGTTGGAAGGAACTTGCAGAATTGTCAACACAGACAATTTTTATACTTCTTGCCTTCTCCTGGAGAGCTTGCGATCAGTGGAATTGTATGACCGTGGAACGGTGAGATCATCCAGCAAACACTTCCCGCATTTTACAATGTTGAAGCCCAAAGAGACCAAAGAAAGAGGCAGCATAAAGCAAGGCGTTTCTGTGAAAAAGCATATAGTGGCAGCAAGTTGGCTCGATGGTTCTATTGTAAACATCGTGTCAAATGCTGATGAATCCGGCATGACAACAGTGCATCGAAGAATCAGATAGGATCCGGTAGGCTTCGAAGCTCCGACTTGCGTGAGTGAATACATTGCAGCAATGCAGGGCCTCGATCACCACGATCAACTACGAAGTCGGTTCTCATTAGCTGCAGGACACACATTCCAGAAGTGGCACAAGAAGCTGGCTATGGCAATGGTAGACATTGCGAAATGCAATGCCTACATTTGCCATACCCTTGCTAACGAAGATGAATCTAGTGGTGATGACGATGACTCGCAAAATGAAGGTAACTCATTGGAGCTCAATAGCCGTGATCCATACCGGTCTTTTATCGCATCTCTCGTGCGTGAACTATTTGATGGAACCTGGAAGCAATGGCAAAGCGCGGGGGACGGGTTGGTTTATGCTGGTGGAGATATAACGTCTGAGGATATCGAGCAGAGAACCATCAGAGGTAACAACAATTCTGCAGTTGAAACTGGACCACCAGTGTGTGTTGCAAAAGAATCGTGGGTTGTGCTGCAAGGCAGAAGTCGAACAAAGCGAGAATGTACAGTGTGTCGATTTGAATGCAGATCACCGACTCAAAAAACCGACTTTTGTGAAACTCATCGCGTAGCGCTTTGCAAGCGCACGTATCCAATTGACTCAACAATTCCGCATCTGTGCCACGAAGCAGATTGGACGTGTTGGCAAAAGTATCACGAATACTACTTGCCTCAACGCGTATATAGTTCTGGTGGAAATTTGATGCGAAGCTCTCCCATATACAAGGCGCAGGCGCAATATTTGAAGAAACGAAACGAGAAGCAAACGAATGACACTGATGGTGGAACAATACAGCAAGATGGCGCACAGCTAGACATTGACATTTTGCGTTCATAAGAGCATTAGCTACCCCCCTCATAACGAATTGCTAAATACTTCTTAACGCAGCATTTTGGAGGAGCTTCTTTCGCTCCATCTGCGCGCTATTGATGAGGCCGCACGAAAAGGCGACATCGCCCTTCTAGCTGATGAGCCCCACGCGGTAGTGGAGCACAGTAGCCAAGGTAGTCCTCGGTGACCTTCACGCACGCATGCATCTCCTGTCTTTGGCATGGAACACTGCGCTTGGGTGACCCACAGCGCCAGGCCCATCCACCGTCAGACTATCTTGTCCTTGTGCGCCTGCAGCTTTGTGTCTGCGACCTCGGCAGCGTCGTACTCGGTGGCCTTAATGTCCACGCACTCCACCGTCTCCATCATCTCCAGTGTCGTGCTGCGGGGGGTCAATTAGCTTCACGGTAGTCTTGCACTCCTCGATGCTTACGCCATCGATAGTCGCGTCGCCCACCCCGCATTGACGGTTGGGCCGCCGTTCTTCTGGCGCATCATATCCTCCTCCAACAAACAGATCGTTAGCGCCGGCGCGAGTGAACCCAGCAACTGTCAGGATATTTGATGGTCCTAACGGTACTGCTCCTAGCGTCATTTTCGAGATAGTTGAAGGAAATTGCTGATTTCTGAGCGGTTGTTTTTGACGAATCACGTCCAATGGACGACGTTATCAACGAATCACTGTGGAGCAAACAGAACCGTACTTCAAGTACCTTTCAGTGAAGGGTCGCCTGAAAACCTTGTACATCTAATATAAAATCCGTTTATAACACGATTTACTGAGGAAAACCCCTTTGAACTAATGACCAAAAAACATACTTCATGTACCTTTTTCCAGATTTAACTTGATTAAAGTATTGAATGCTTCAAACAGAAATGTATGGGAGAACGAAAGGGTTAATAGTGAAAAGGGTGCCAGCAACAACAAAAAACGGGGCGCCAACAAAACGCTATTACTGTGTGGTCCACACATGCCCGCCAGCCATTCCTCAAATATCTCGGCCTCAAGTCTAACAACCAAGTTGGTGACCTACATCATCATGGCTTGTGACCGCACCTACTTCATGATCAAGCAAGATGGCGCGTATCTCCACCTGGAGCGCTCGCGCTTAAAGACCAAGGCCCACAAGCCCTCGTGGCCTTACTAGATCACTTACCTAGTAAGATACCACCACTGCAAATACACAAGTACAAGAATTATATATCATATTTCCCGAGTTAGCAACGTTCGCCGTTGTGGCTATTAGCATCAAGAAGTCTCAGAATGAAAACAACTCGGTCTCAAGCTGGTGTGATCGCGGTGGGGCACCTGCAGGCCCACTGCTCAGCAGTCTGCTGTGGGTTTACAGGTATTAATACCGGTACTAGTACTCGACTGAATGCAAACTAACTCGACCAGGATTAAGTCGACCGTCAGTGGCCCTGCTGCGCTCATGCAAATCTGTTTAGGCGTAGACTTCAAATCCGTATGCTGACGCTCCGAAACGATGGTTGTATTTTGCTGTGTATGTAGCTTGTTTGGTTTTGCTGACACCCCATCTTGTTTTCTTTTCGCCCTAAAAAACGTTTGTTCGCACCCCGGTGTATTAATAATACTGCACGCGGTCTTCCATCCCAAATCCTATCGTGAGTGCACATATGAAATTTAGCTGAGCTGGCTCTGCAACTTAGGCCGTTTATTATAAACGGCCTAAACTTTAATCGGCTCGAAACTACCCTTTGTGAAAACTTCGAATATAGTACACATTTTTGGCATATTAAAGCTGGATATGTGTTCCCCCTCTCTCAACTAAGTGCGAAAAATGGAAATAAGCACGCGAAACGTGACCCCCCCTTGCTTATTTCTGGTTAGCTTTTTGGCTTACGTTTTCGGCCTGCTTATGCTTACATTTTCGTGCTCAATTTGCAAGGTTCGACTCCCCCTACATGTATTAGAAGTACGGTACACCGTATGTCAGACCGTTGCTACCTCGTACATGCGCCGTACTTTATTAGTAATGGTACAGAATTGGATAAGTTATCCGATAACCTGGTAGCTGATGAAAATTTACCTCGCATTCCCCAATTTCCCTTTCGAGCTGCAATTACCGTACTAATTCCAAGCATGCGTCTGCGTTTGTACTACATCACGCTCGTGACCGCGGCCAGCTTCCTCGCAAGCAGCGGAGCAGTCTCAGCCGCAGAAGACTCCGAAAGCGTTGATGCCTCCACAGTTATTAATAACCCTGTTCGGAACAAACACCACGAGAACAGGTTCCTCAGGAACGACAAGACAGCTTAAGCTGATACCGACGAGGACGAGGACGATGAGCTACGACAATTAAAAACATTTTTCGTGGTAAGATTGCGACAAAAGAGTGGCTGTCGTCTTTGCTGAAAGTGGGAAAGTCTGTGGACTACGTTCAGGATCAGCTGAAGATGTCGGGCTTGGCGTTCGACAAGATGTTTGACCACCCAAACTGGAGCGCCCTCGTTAAATACCAGCGGATGAAGTGGGAGCTCGCCAATGGTAAAAAGGTTCCGTACGCAAATTTTGGTTCTGGTTACCAAACGGAAGAGAAGACAAAGGAGGCGCTCCTCACGTGGATTCTCGCTGATAACTCCGTGGAGCAAGTCGGCAAATACCTGGGCGTATGGGGCTTGCCACGTAATCAGCAGATTGTTCACCAAAACTGGAGAGCGTTCAAAAGATACAGCAAGTGGCACGCAGAGTACCAGGGTACGATGAAAAGTTTGCGGTACGCGAAGTTCGGCACGGGCTACCACAGTGAAAAGAAGACGAAGGAGGTGCTGACGAAGTGGGCGATGGAGGGGACCCCTATTAAGGAGGTCCAAACGACCCTTGGTCTCACAAAGTTGTCAGGAAACCACGAAAACTACCCTGCGTTCATGACGTACTTAAGGTATTATCTTGAGCTTGCAGAGATTAGAGCTAATCATGCTGCCAACGCTAAAATCGCTAGAAACGCTTAATACGTTTGTTTGCCTTGCTTGGGTGACGAAGTATCGAACATTTTTTGTTTTGCTATTCCTTATACATGTACTTCCCGCGTTAGTTCCACTGGGGGTAAAAGATGATCGAATTCTTCTTCTGCTGTCTACAATCCAAGTGTCAAGGGCGATTCGCCTCGGGCGGTTCGGTTGGAAATTAGAGAAGAACACACAATACCAGTAACAATAGTCGTGTCTTACGCAAGTGCGCAGTGAACCATTTCAAGTTCCGCATTTTTCGTTGCAAGTTTGACAACAGCAGCAGCAGGATTGGATTTTGGCGCCTCTGGTTAACGCGCAGCTCCGCCATCGCGTTAACGGGTCGCAGCAGACAACAAATTCCAACTGATGGCCGTCGAGCAGTATGTCTTCATGAAAATTGCGGAATCTTGCGATCCGCTTCGCTTTATGCCTAGATTGCCACGATTGAGAAGTCTAGAGCGGTCCAAAGCTGGCGTGCCCGTAGCCGATTCGGCCATGGGCACGCTTCGGCTAAGCTGAGGCATCCAATTGCAAGCTGGCCGTCACGTGCAGCCTGTAAACTCACAACGAAGAATCATATGAATGTGGAAATGAAGCCGCTACATGTACTGGTATTATAGCGAACACGTATTTTAATATTAAAATACAAAATCCCGGCATCGTCGAGCCCATCGAGTACCACCGCGCGTTGTGTATTTGAGCGACACGCCTGTGATAGAACGGCTCGCTCTGATCACAGAGAAGGCAATACACTATTGAAGAACGCAATATCGTTGAATAGCGTCGTCATGAACACCGAAGTGTTGGTGCACTTGGTGATCATGTAGTCGCCGTTCAGGAACAACAGAGCGTGGCGTTGGCGTGCATCAGTCCATAAAGAAAGCGACCTAGGTACGTCTGGTTGCACGATCTGGCAGTGCGCTTCATTGTGAACTCTATCCTAAGTAAGTAGGGGTTTTACATCCAGAATGCACTTCTTCTCGTTATTCTTTTCTACAAAGTGCGTCATGCCGGCATCAGCCCGAATCGCTTCCAGCATTAATGTGGCCGAGTAGTGGCTCTTCGCCGGGGGTTAACTCCGTCGCCCTGGCACAGTCGCTCTGACGCATGTCGAGTCTTCCCCTCCAAAGTCGATTTGAAAGCAAGTGAATCGGGTTACATGTCCGAACCAGTTTGAAAACAAAAGTATGGGGCGGCAGCCGCTGAAGGAGGGCGGCGGGCGCAAGGAACGCAAGAATGTGCGCACGTCCACTACGTTCGAGACGCGGCTGGCGGTGATCAAACACTTTGAGGAGAGCGGTGACATGACTACGACTGTGGAGCGCTTCTTTCCGGCACTGTCGGTGCAGGCCAAGCGCAGCAAGAAGCGCGTCATCTACGGCTGGGTCAAGGGTCGCGACAAGATCGAGAAGGCCTGCGATTCAGTGAGCACGGCCAAGGCGCATCGGCTGCGCAAGCAAGGGATCGGTCTCACGCTCAGCGACGACGCCGAGAAGTGCATTGTGGTGTGGTTGCGCTCGCTGCAGAAGCTGGGCGTGCCTGTGACGGGAGCCATGCTGTCCGAGCATGCGTTGGAAGTGGCCAAGGAGCTGGGCATCGACAGCGCGCTCTTCACGGCTTCAGCGCCCTGGAGAAAAAAATTCCTCCAGAGACACAACTTGGCCATGTAGTCGTTGTGCATGTATTTGAGGGTCGGGTGAGCAACTCTGTCAGTAGGTCTCCCCGTGCGTTGAATGCCATTGTATCAATGAATTTGTTTGGTGGGCACGACGCAGTTGACAGGAGAATGGTCATACAGTTATGATTCATAGTGAAGGCAGTGCGCTGGAGCGTTGGGCTTACCTCGTCTGAAAAATGTGATGATTTACCAGGTTCGGGGAGCAGCTTGCGTAAGTCTTGATGTCATTCTTGTGTCTAGGTTATACAGTTTGCGTCTTCTTTGCTGGGGCCCGCAACCTTTGTTAAGAGTCAGACATGTGCCATCGAAAGCGAATATTACGTAGTAGTACTGTACTGCATTCGCCAGGTCATGGCTTGGAGTTCTCACGATTTCCTCAGCCTGAGGTGGCGTTTACATGTACTTGCCCACATGGCTACAGAGGGGCTATGCGTAATAAAGAACCAAAAATAACGATTTTTGATCACAAAATTTAACGGCCGCGTCATTCGGTAATGCTGCCGTCGTACTCCCCTAAGGGCCGTAAGCGCTCGCCGCAGCTGCAGCTTTGGAAGCGCGCGGGGCTTCTTGGCGTCGGCTTCATCCTGTCGCTGTTCCTCTGGGTGCAGTATACCATCCTCACCACCAATTTGAGCGGCGTCCCGGCGCACGTCGGCGAGCTGCAGGGCGCCACGGAGCAGGACTCGCAGCATCCAGACAACAATATCAACGAGCAGGCACAGCATCTGAGAGGCAACGAGCATGTCCAAGCGCAGACAGCAGTTGAGACAGAGACAGTCAGCCATGCGACGGGAGGAGGCGGAGGGGCGGGAGCAGGCCACGGCGCAGCGGAGGAGATGCTGGCGGACGAGGACGTCGCGGACGTGGAAGACCCCGACAAGACCGTCACTGCCGTGCCTTCAGAGCAGCAAGAAGCCCGACGCCTGGCTGTCCGCAAGGCGATGAAGTTCGCGTGGGGCAACTACGAGGAACACGCGTTCGGAGGGGACGAAGTGGACCCGAAGAATGGCTGGAAGCTCAGCAACGTCTGGGGCGACATCGCCTGCTCGCTGGTCGACGGCATTGACACACTCTGGATAATGGACTTGAAGGACGAGTTCCAGCGCGCCAGAGACTACGTGGCCAACCAGCTTGATTTTTCGCACTTGGGGCGAGATGGCAACAAGCTCTCTGTTTTTGAGACCATCATCCGTGAAGTGGGTGGGCTCTTGAGCGCGTTTGACCTCTCTGGCGATATCATTTTCAGGCAAAAAGCCAAGGAGCTCATGGACCTGCTCACGCCTGCTTATGATGAGAAGGAGGGCGTGTTCTACACCCTGTTCAACCCGTACACGAAGGAGAAAAGTTTCGCCTCCTGGGCTGGCTATCGGTAAGTGTTGAATTCACTGGCACTATTCAACTTCACATTGCTAATGGCTGCTTGATGTTGCAGGGCTCACATCGCTGACGTAGGCACTCTCCAGCTCGAGACACGGTATCTGTCCGACAGTACAGGAGACCCGAAGTATGCCGAGATGGTAGGAAAGCGTTAGTGAAACCATTTCTCGTGTGAGTGTCTAACAATTACTTTGTATTTGATATTGCAACACAGGGTGACGCATTCTACCAGATTCTAAAGCGTGAAGGATCATACAAGAACACGGGCTTGTTTCCGGTGCACTTCGATGCTCAACGCGGCAAGTTTGATACGCGGGGGAGCGTTATCACACTGGGAGCGCTGGGTGACTCTTTCTACGAGTATTTATTGAAAGTGTACATTTACAGCGGCAAGCGCGAGGAGGACGAGTACCTCCACCAACTATACGACGATGCGGTGAGGGGCATGGAGGAGCACCTGCTGTACTTCTCCATCCCAGACGATCTCTACTTCTTGCAGGAACTGAAAGTGCCGTCATTCTCGGTGCGTGGCTCTTGTGCTTTTGTTGCAAATGTGAAGACGCGGCATCTTACATCGTATCTGTTTTATTATGTCTACAGGCTGTTCAGCGCATGGACCACCTCCTGTGCTTCGTCCCGGGGCTGTTAGCGCTGGGTACACTGTCCGAGACAGAGGACCACGCAAAGAACGCCAAGCACCTCGAGTTGGCCGAGAAGCTCATGGAGACCTGCTATCAGTTCTATCACCGCCAGCCGACAGGGTTATCTCCCGACATTGTGAGCTTCCCGAAGATGCGAGTGATTGATCCCAAATACCGCCTTCGACCAGAGACCATCGAGAGTCTCTTCTACTTGTATCGCGTCACCAAGAACCCCAAGTATCGCGAGTTCGGCTGGGAGATTTTCGAAGCGTTGGAGACCCACGCCAAGGTCAAGCACGGCTACGCTGCCATTCTGGATGTCACGAAGTTGCCTGCGCAAACGGAGAACAAGATGGAGAGTTTCTTCTTGGCGGAGACGCTCAAGTACCATTACTTGCTGCAGGCTCCCGAGAGTCTCATTCCTCTTGACAAGTACGTCTTCAACACGGAGGCGCACCCTCTCCGCATCCGCAGGAGGAACTAACGTCACTTTCCAACCAAGTTTGATAACACACAAGAGAATAAAGAGTGCATGTTGTGTTGCTTAGCTGCTTGTAGCAGTGTTTGTATGGTGATCGAATCTTCGGGGATTCACTCGCTACCATAGCCTGATCAGATCACTTGTCTCGGTGCACACTTTACACTCTTCAGCGGCGCCAGAAGAATCGGAGGTGCAAATCATGCCGGCGCCGACGTTCGTGTAGCAGCTACCGGAGCTGGAGGTGACGAAAGCGGGCTGCGAGGGGCTGCGAGGGGCTGCTGGAGCTGAAGGTGGTGCTAGTGGCGAACAACCTGGCGCAGTATGGGCAGCTCCTGTATCACTCCAAGACGAAAGGCAAAACCGTGGCTAAAGTGACTCCAGGTAGTAAGTGGCACGAAATTCGTAAGGTCGATAACCTCCGCATCTACGAGGAGCGCGCCCCGGTCAGCGCCGACACGCCCAACATCCCGTCTATCATGATGCTGGGCACTGTTGTGGGCGACCTCGACGACATCATGTACGGCGTCGTAGCTGTCACGGACGCCGACGAGCGAATAAAGGAGCGGGTGCTCCAAGACGGGGCCGAGCAGAGCAAAGTGCTGCACTGCCTGGAGCAGCCGACCGACCGCGATCCGTTCCAACAGGTGAGCGTCAAGTGGCAGCTACAGCACACGCGACTACGTGTGTCTGGACACCTCGGGGTTTGCGATTGCTTCGACTGGTGAGCGGGTGGGCTATAGCTTATCGCACTCCATCGCGTTTGCCGAGCAGCTCCCACAGTTTGATCGCCACAGCATCGACCGAGGCAACCGCTCGGTGTGCGTGATGTACCGCCAGCGCACACCGAACACGGTGGAGTGCTGCGCGCGCGGCTTCTTCGATTTCAAGACGAAGAACGACCCGGTCGCCAACAGCGTCGCACTGCAGGTCATCGCCAACCAGTGGCTCTCTCACGCACGGATCTCGGATCTTGCCGAGATGAAGAAGATCGTGTGGCAGCTGAAGCAGCAGGTCGCACGTGGAGAACCCATCGCCAAGGCCCGCAAGCCGCTGGCCACGTGCACAAGTTGCAGACTGTGCAACAAGGCCTTCGGGCTGCTAGGTGGCGCCAAGGCATGTGGCATATGCCTCAATGCCATCTGCTCTCGCTGCTGCGTGAAGAGGCTCGTGAGTGTCGCGGACCCCAAGACCGACTCCGTTCTCGAGACCAAGAGGCCGTTCTGCGCGCGGTGCATCCAGGAGACCTTGCTGAGCGACGCGATGAACGTTGCTAAGAGGGAGATCCGTCGCCAGGCGAGCAGCGCGTCGTCGTGACAGCAGGACCGACAGTATCTATGGAGGCCGAAGTAATGTAATTACAGAGTAATTAATGCACACGCTTTACGAGCGATCAACAGACTGACAGAGAAAACAGCGCTACCCAGTGCTAGAGCTTGCCCTGGTGGGTGCATCGTGAGTCAACGATGTTGACGAGAACAATTAGGCCTCCTATGTAAGTTGAAGACGGCCATGTTTGCTGTGATCGCGGTCCTGCGTGGCTGCGGCCTACAACGGCGGTGTTCCGCAACCGACGACGGTGTTCCCCTGGGGAATCCCCATGCTGGTCAAATGCCGTCTGCCGCAGACAGACTCGGTGGTGCTTCGTGGCGTCAGACGCGATGTGGCACACGCCAAAGACTCCGGTCCGACTTCTTGCCCGTGAACATTCCACTCTCAGCGGCGACGGTCATCTCCGTGATGACCGTCGCCGTCAAGAGTGGAACTGTTCAGCCGTGCACGTTTATGCAGCATTGAACGGAGCACTTCAACTTGTCAAAAGATGTATGCTCCTGAGGTCGAAGGATGGCACATGATATTGGGTTCCAAACAAGCAGCCAAAAAAACTGCAAGAAGCGATTGCATTTATTAATACCGGTACTACAACCATTGCAGCTACCTGTACAATATGTTCCATGCTGCCTGAAGTGCCCTTCCCTTCAAATAATGATCCGATTTGCCACTGAAAACACTTACAAGAAATATGACGATGAGGCCAAGCAGAGGTACATGGTGCTTCTGAAAGCCTCTAATAGCGATACTACTGGTGGCGATTCCTGAGCCTAGATTCTCTCCACCTGTGTGTATACCGTAGACCGAGATGGGGGTTCGACAGTCAGTAACGACGACCACTAAAGCAACAACTGAGACCGTGTCATGTACAATACCCGTATGTTTTACGATTTAAAAATCAAACTATGTCAGGAGAAATACCCGTATCCAGTCGATTTCGGTGAGGTTGCTTCGAATCGAAGCTGATCGTGACCACCTACCCCATTATTCTGCTCTGCACGGCATTAGTGCTACATACTGTATAAGCTTACTGTAGTCACCCTCGCCGTCGCCGTCCTCGACCTCGATGAGGCTCGCCAGGCAAAACCTCGGAGCGGCCGTCGCTGTTCTCGTCGCCAGCGGAGCTCGAGAAGCGTGACGCAACTGGTTCAACAAATGCCAACAGTCTTAGTCCCGGGCGTTCTACGCTAGTGGATGCAGATCCGTCCGGTGGCACTTTCACCGTCTTGAAGCGCCCCCGGCCCACGAGACCACGGAGCGGCTGTTGCCGCGACAGCGCTAACGACGACGGCAGACGTCAACGCACTCGGCGGGGGTCACTGTTTTCGCCGACGGTAATCCCGTCACACAAGAGTGCGACTTCTTAGTCAACAGTCAATGTGAATGGCGACGAGCATTTCGGTGAGGCTACTACCGAGCCCAGTAAGGCCTCCATTGCCAACTGCGACGCAACCCATGGTGTCGCCTGGCGCGGCCAAATCCTGGCAAATCAATGTTTCGCTCAATGTTTCGCTCAATGTTTCGCTCGATTGGTCAGTGCTGTCAGCGGCCAAGGCTTGTCCCAAGTCGAGGCTTGGTGCTTGTGCATCGAGCAGCCGATTCCGGCTTCATTTCAGTGTGCGGACTCGTTTTACTCTCTCGCTTCTTATTCATGGGGAAATTTACCAAATGTTGGTGCTCCGGCAAGTGTATCATTTCGATAATTAGCACCCACTTTTTGCCAGTACCATCCTTTGGCAAATTCCTGCGCTGAAGCGAACTTTTGGTCGGTTCAGCGCGTGACTCCGCTTTGAAGGCATTCCGCCACGAATGGCGAGTCTCGCACATGTAACTCGTGACGGCTCATCTGCGCGGGCAAGTTGCGCCTGTCCTCGGGGCGGCGGCGCCTAATAAGAGCTTCAAGGCGGACTGCAGGCGCCTGCAGTCATGGCTCACAATCGCATTTGGCTTGGAAGCGCGAAACGCCTTCGAGCATACCGCACTCCGAAACGATCTGAACTCGTTCAGCACATGAAGTCGATCACAGAACTGGCCCCGCCGGAGCTGGCCATGTCGGAGCAGGACGGTGATCTGCTGCGTGAGCTGGCCGAAACACTCGCGGTGCACAACATCCAGCAGTACAACACGCTACTCAAGACCAAGGACGGCTTCGCAGACAACCGCTGCTGGAAGGAACTACGTCGCAAGGATGGCGTGCGCATCTACCGTGAGCGCAGTCGCCACAACGGCCTCCCGTCCACGCCCTCGCTGCTGCTGCTCGGCACGGTGGAGGGCACGCTGGACGACGTCATGTACGGCGCCGTGGCCACCACGGACGAAGCCATCCGTATCAAGTCCACCTGCATCCAGGACGGCGTCATCGACAGCAAGGTGCTGCACGAGCTCGTGCAACCCACGGTGGACGACCCGTTCCACCACGTCAGCGTCAAGTGGCGCCTCTACAATAACCAGCGCGACTACGTGTCGCTGGACACCACGGGCATCGCGCACACGGTCAAGCACGAGCGCATCGGTTACAACATCTCGCACTCGGTGGCTTTCGCGCAGATCCCCGGCATGGAGGACACACACGGCATCGAGCGCGGCAACATGTCGGTGTGCTCTCTGTACCTCCAGAAGTCTCCAACGACCGTCGAGTGCTACGTGCGCGGCTTCTTCGACTTCCACACACAGAACGAGATGGTCAACACCATGTCACTCCAAGCCATCGCGACGCAGTGGGCGTGCTTTGCGCGGAAGCGCGGGTGCGCGCTGATGAAGAAGTTGGTGTGGCGAATGCGCAAGAGCTCGGGCTGCACGACGTCGTTGTCCCTACATGGCGACCGGCCATCGTGTACCCAGCAGCCACCAGCACCCATTCGGGGCCGGTGTGCAGTGTGTTCAAGGAGCTTCGGGTTCCTGGGCACAAACCACAAAACCTGCAAGAGCTGTTTACGACAAGTGTGTACACGATGCTGCTCCAAGCAGCTCGTGTGTGTCGTGGCTCCAGACCAGCGTACTGTGCTTGAGAAGAAGCGAAGCTTCTGCTCCACCTGCCTCACAGATGCAGCCAACAGCGACGCACTCGAAGTGGCACGAGAGGAGCTGGCTAGCTCAAAAGCGTACCATGACGCGTGCGTTGCCAAGGCCCAGGAAATGGCGCGAACGTCCAGGTCTAGCTTCATGCAGAGTGCAGTCTCCCGCCGCAGCCGGATCAACAGTCGAAGTCAACTCGGCAGGGACTCCACGGCTTAACGTGGCGAAGGAGAGAGTAACCTTATCTACTGTAGCATTTGTATTCAAGTAGTCTCTGATGGCTCTTATGAAGGCGCTCAATTATCTGCGTCTGCACGTACAAAAAAATATAATGATACGCGTTCAGTCTGGTGTACATGTATCGATTCATATGTCGTCGTTTTGTCTTGTTGCACACCCCAGCTAACTTTTTGATAGGTACAGGTATCGGATAGTAGTACATGTACTATCATAGTACTCGGAAAGTAGCATGACCATCGTCTCCACTTCAATTGCCGAGTTAATTTAAAAAGAATAATCGGTTTGCCGCCTCGAGTCGCCACTTACGCTGGAAATGCTACTAGATCGCTGCTGCATGCCAGACATGCAAAAAGTGTGTGTTGATGCGCTACTACCCCACGACGAGCGACCAGTAGAGATGTTCCAACAGGTTTCCTCCTGCTGGCGTTCTCCTAGGAATTCCTCGCGCGCAATTGTAGGCGCGCTGGTGTTATGGGCCTCGCTAATGCATTTTGAGCAAAATGTACGCTTCTTCTTGAGCGTCGTGAACCGGTCGGGTGCTACTGCACACACTCGTTTTTTCGTGTAGCAACTGGAGCAAATTTGGCAATTGCAGCCCTTGCAAGTGGCCATGAACCGTGATCTCTTCCAACAAACGTTGCATCGGGCCGCAACGAGAGCCCTTGCAGCCAGGTGAGAAGGCCTTCTCGACGGAGCTCTGAAGCCGCTCAGGTCGTCTGCGAACGAGTACGTCCTCGACGATGCAGGGCTACACCCATAACTCTTGCGCATTTTCCACGCAAGTTTCTTCATCAGCGCGCACTCCCTTTTACGCGAGAACGCCGCCCATTGAGAAGCGATCGCCTGGAGTGTCAAGTTACCCACCACCTCGTTCTGCGTTTGAAACTCGAAGAAGCCTCGGACGTAGCATTCAATCATGGTTGGCGTTTTCTGTCGGTAGAGCGAACACACGGACATGTTGAGGCGCTGGATGCCGTGGGTAGTTTCGAAACTCGGGAGCTCCGCAAACGCAACCGAGTGTGAAATGCTGTAGCCGACCCGCTCGTGTTTGGCTGTCTCCACTATTCCAGTGGCGTCGAGCGATACGTAGTCGCTCTTTGAGTCGTAGAGTCTCCATTTGACTCTGATGTGGCGGAACGGGTCCTCGAATGTCGGGCGCAGAATTTCACAGCATTTTGCTGTCCTAGACGCCGTCGTTTGTGCAGGCGGACTTGATCTTCATGCCTCATCGGTGGTTGCCACGATGCCGTACATGATGTCCTCGAGCTTGCCCTCGACAGTACCGTGTAGCAGGAGCTGCGGTGTGGTCGGCCCCTGTTTCGTAGTCCCCACTCGTTCCTTGTAGACGCTCACTCCATCTCGATGACGGACTTCGCGCCACCTCGTGGGATCGGCAAGGTCGTCCTTGGTAACAAGCAGTGTGTTGTACTGCTCGATGTTGTGGGTCGCCAGTGTCTCGGCGAGATTGTGCAGCATCGTGGCGTCCCGTTTCATCAGCTCCAGCGTCGGCATTAGTTGAGAGAGACGCATATCGAGTCAACGGATCGCTGAGCGGATTCGGTGCGTTCGGTTGCAGTTACGTTTAGCTGTACGATCCGTCATCGACCGATCGAAAGCGATTCTGAGTCGTGAATCGAGTCACTGCGTTTCTTCGCCGCAGTCGACAGCATCGCTCGAAGTTTAGTCTCGGTGCCTATTTCGATTATAGAATTTGACCGAGCTCCGAAGGTGGGTGCAGAGCGCGAGTCAAACGTCCGGGCCGTGGCGGTGGTCAGTATCGTGGGAAATGCGTGTGGCTGCTCCGGGGTCGAGTAATTGGCGAGTTGCACAGCGCACTCGGACGACAAATGGTGCGGCGGGTGGTCAGCGGACGATTCAGTGTCGGCGCCCCAGGCACAAGCCGCGGAGTCAAGTTCACCAGCAGCGCAGAGGCAAGTGGCCGCCTTTTCCAGACGTTACGGTACTTCTGGTCCAGGAAGGCATTCGAGGTACACAGTAGTCACTAGAGCTTTCATCATGAACCTGGCCTGACAAGTACTACAGACACACTGCAAACCAAAATTCGGTGTGTCATCTTAATGCAGTGTTTGTTTGTGCAAGGCTTGATAGCAGTTCCAACAGGCTTGACAAGGCCAGCACCAGCTGAGTTTAGCATGCGTCGACAGCGGTCAACTACAATACCGTATTTTGGATAATAGATGCTCGTACTGTGCGTCCTTGGTCAAATGACGCTAGCAACGCAAAGTCCAGAGCTCCAACTCGGGTGAACGCGGCTTATTATTCTTACCTGCTGACTCTTCTTGGATAAAGGAAAGCACGCAGGCAAGATCCAGCTAAAGCACTGGCCCCGAAGCTATAATTTGCTTCGTTTGCTTCGTTTGTACGCACACCGAAGTTGAGTGCCTCGACTCCTGCCACGCTCACTGTCACTTTAGAACCCAGCATCAAACGACAGAGAGACATGCGGCTCGTTCACTTGCTACCAGAGCCCACTATTTCTAGGCAGGACTGCAACATGTTGCAGCACCTTGCCGACACTCTCGCAGGACACAACATCGCTCAGTACAACACCCTCGTGGTGACTAAGGACGGTCGCGCTGACCCCCAGCGCTGGCGCGAAGTCCGCCGGCGGGGCAACGTGCGAATCTACAACGAGCGGCTCTCGTCTTCAGCACAGTGCCCCGCGACCCCGCAGCTCCTGCTACTCGGTACCGTCGAGGGCAAGCTCGAGGACATCATGTACGGAGCAGTGGCCACCACGGACGAGGCCATGAAGATCCAATCTGCGTGCACAAAGGATAGTGTCCGAGACAGCAAGGTGCTCTACGAGATCGTGCGCCCTAGCTTCGAGGACCCGTTCCGCACCGTAGCGGTGAAATGGCGGCTGTACGAGGGACGCGACTACGTGTCGCTGGACGCCACAGGGATCGCAGGTATTCGCGGACGCGAACAGATCGGGTACAGCATTTCCCACTCGGTGGTTCTGTCTGAGATCCCGAACTTTGAGAAGACGCACGGCATCGAGCGAGGAAACATGTCCGTGTGCGCACTGTACCGCCAGAAAACGCCCACGACGGTCGAGTGCTACGTACGCGGCTTCTTCGACTTCAAGACGCAAAACGAAGTACTCAAGAACATGTCACTCCAGACGATCGCTACTCAGTGGTCAGCCTACGCACGGAAGAGCACGTGTGCTCTAGCCAAGAAGTTGTCCTGGAGGGTGCGCAAGAATTGCGGGTGGAGCTCTCGCTCCTCTCGAACATATTCGTTCGCCGACGACCTGGACGACTTCGTAGCGCCAATTCACCGACATCGACCTCCAAGTTCCAACGAACCTGCTCGATGCTCTGTGTGCCACAAATCCTCCAGCTTCTTGATGTCAATTCGACGGACTTGTACGAGCTGCGAGCTGCCGGTCTGCTCGAAATGTGCAGTCAAGAAGACAGTCGTCGCTCTCGCACCCGATCAACACACGGTACTGGAGCGAAAGCGTTCGTTCTGCGTGCCGTGCATGACCGCAGTCGAGAGCTGCGACGTGATGTCCATCGCGAGGGAGGAACTCGTCGGTCACCAAGAGGAGGAGGAAGTCAACGGCGATGATATTGATACCTACTGGGTTCGACAGTCATCCATGACGGTCAATTCCAGCTGCTATTCGAGCGTCGTATCTCGACAGAGCAGTCTGGCCAGTCTAGGCAGCTTCAACCGCCACAGTCTCATCGGCCGAGGTGGCAGCGACCTCGCATGAATCGATATTGGAGTCGTTCTCGAAGCAGCAGAGCGCGACAAAGAATCAGTACCGTATAGTACGAGTCGATGTATTTGCACGCAGTACCGGTGGAAGTGCTGCAAGTGAATGTAACAACAGTAAAGTGAGTCAACGTCACATGTACTCTAATAATTACTCCAAATAGATGTCACTCATCTGAACAGTGACTTCCAACCTCAATCGCCCAAAAAATGAGCGACGCGCCGCCGCCTCGGACGCCCCCGCTGCCCCCCGCCAGTCGGAGGGCCAGCACGAGCTCCGTGAGCTCTGCGACTGCGCAATGGTCTCACGTGGGCCACCACCGCACCAGCATTCCACCTGAAGCGACGTTCGATGAGCAGGACGCACAGATCCAGCAGGAGCTGCTGGCACTCATCACCCAGTACCTGCAGCAGCAAGGATTCGCCATGTCCAGCGCCACGATCCAAGACGAGGCCAACGTCAAGCGCCTCGGCAGGTTGCAAGAGCGAGATGCGCTGCGACGCTTAGGAGCCGCCATCATGAACGGAGACTGGGACCTCGTGGCCAAACTGCTGGGCAAACACCTCAAGAAGTTCCACGCCGCCCACCAGGGCTTCCTCTACGCCGTCTGCAAGCAGGAATACCTGGAGCTCATCGACCGACAGGAGTACCAGAAGGCCTTCACCTTCCTTACCACGCACCTCAAGCCGCTGGAGAAGGTGGCGGTCGCCACGAGCTCCAGTCGCCACGAGTTCAAAGAGCTCTGCTACTTGCTCACGTGCAAAGCTGTAGGGGAGTCCAACGCCTTCCGTGACTGGGAGGGCGTCGTGAGGTCGAGAGAGAAATTGGTGGAGCAGCTGAGAGCGACTTTCGCCTTGGAAGAGGTCATTTCACCCCAACAGGATGGAGATACAGCCATGACGACGCCACCAGTGGCAATGCCTGATAACCGACTCGTGCAGTTACTACACCAAAGTGTGGCTTATCAAATGGAGTTTAGTCGGTATCACCCGAAGACAATCCCCAAGGTTACGACGCTGTTGAGGGACTTTGAGTGTGAGGTGCTACCGAACGCTGTCAAAAGCACTTATGTCGGTCACTCGCAAAATGTAAAATTCGTCACGTTTGTGGGGACTGATGGCGAGCTGCTGGCTTCGGGATCTAGTGATGCCACGATAAAGCTCTGGCCTACCGAACTGCCGGGTGCACAGCAGGAGAGCGGCGAGGAAGAAGCGGGTGAGACCACAGGCACCGTCTGCCGACAATGGACGCGAGATCTGCTTGGTCACTCGTCCAGAATCTGGTATCTTACGGCGAGTGCGTCAGGTGAGCGTCTCTATTCAGGTTCGGGTGATGGTACGGTGAAGGTTTGGGACTTGCGTGCTGCACTAGCCGAGCGCGCTGCGGCTCAGCAGGCTCAAAGTGATGCAGTTGATATTCTGAACGACCAGCGTGGATCCAATATTATGCAGTCTGCAGTTGAAGCTGCTGCCACTGCGACCTCAGGTGGCACGACACTGCCTCACAATTATTCAGTGACATCGGCTGAATGCTTGGCCACGCTCATGAGTCCGAACGGTGGTGATGTGTACACCGTGAACTTGCACCCTAGTGAGACGCACTTAGTGACTGGGGGTTACGATCAAAGTGTGCGTTTGTGGGACATTGCTACTGGCGCTGTCGTGAAGACTTTCCGCGGTCACTTCGCGTCTGTCTGCGATGTCCAATTTAACAGGCATGCCAACTTCATCGTGAGTGGGTCAAAAGATGGTACTATCCGGTTGTGGGATATCCTGAGTGGACTGTGCGTTCACACGTTGCGGCAGACACTGGGTGAGGTCACGTCCATCTCAATGGCTTCCAATGGTTACACGCTGCTGAGTGGATCACGAAATAACAGTAATCGTCTGTGGGACTTACGCATGCTTCATACTCCACGTGCTCATCTGACGACAGGGCTAAGTAGTGGGGCATCCAGCGGCGGATCTAGCGGGTCACTCAGTAGTTACTCGGTCGGGGGTAATGGAGGCATCGTCAATGGTTACGGGTCGGGTTACACTTCAGCCAACGGCGTTGGGATCTCGGGAGGTGCTGGCTATGGTGGCAACAGTGGCAATCTGAGTGCAAGCGGAAGTATTAACGGCGGAAGCAGCAGTTTTTCGGGCAGCCGCCATGCAGAGCAACGACCGCTGCAGCGCTTTAAGGGCCACCAAAATACTGCCAAAAACATTGTGCGGGCATCGTTTGGTCCGCGTGAAAGTTTCGTGTTGGGCGGGTCCGAGGACGGCTATGTGTACGTCTGGGAGGTGGCTACGGGCAAGTTGCTGGAGCGGCTCGCTGGCCACCGCGGCGTGACCTACAATGCCCGTTGGCACGAGAAGCAAGCGCTGCTTGCTTCAAGCTCCCATGATGGCACTGTTAAGACCTGGTGGTGGCAAGACAAAACTAACCAACTGTGAGTGGTTTATCTGGCAAGTTGATCTTCGAGTTCAGCTCAGACAAGTAGGCTATAGTGCATTGTACAATCTATGATGTTTTCTATTGTTTATTGCTGACCGATTGCATCATTCAGACCGGTGTGCTCAAGGAACCTCTTCCACACAACCGGAAAGAGGTCAGCGACATCCCTGGCGACCTGCTTGCACTTCTCCTCCTGTTCTTTTCCTGCCGCAACTCCACGGAAGAGCTCTTCTTCAAACAGATACTCGATGAACTGCTCGCCCAGTGCCTCGTAGGCGTTGGAAATCTCGTCCGAAATTCGCAGGAACCCTGGGATGGCTCGAAAGCGCTTCTGTACCGACCTCTTCGCTACTTCCAGCGCTTCTTTTGAAGACATTGGCTTGGCTCTGCCTTTTGGAGGTTTGTTTGAGTTGAGTGTGCGGCAGAACGGCTTGGCCTTCTCCCGGATCGCGCGCAGACACACGTACCAGATACTTTTGTGCTTCTGCATACCAATCACGGCGGCGGCTTCGTCCAAGAACAAATGGACGCCACCTTCGTGCTGGTATGCACACTTGCTGCGTTCAAGTGCTGCCTCGAACGCATCCACGTTGAACTCGCCCACGTCGTAGGTCACAGTGCGCACTCCGAGCGCGTGCATGAACTCGTACAACAGCACGGGATTCACACAAATCTCGGCGCCCTCCAGAGAGTTCAAGGTCATCAATGATAGACCATAGAACACTGGAGTGTCTTCGGACAGATAGTCCAGTAGCTGCACGTGCTGGTGGCTAGGACACAGCACCTCGAAAGATGCGGTGGCGCGTGTCTGCCACAAGAACTCACAGAGCAGCGTACGCTTAGTCGGTTCGAGTGCGAACAACGTGAGCAAGATGGCAGTCGCAATGGGCGCCGCGGCAAGGAACGGGCCGCTCCCATCCGCTCGCTTCTGGTTCTCTCTCGCGCGTTCAATATCCTCCACTGTCCGTGCTAACAGATGAGTGTTCTTGGACCCAAGCACGTAGACGAACTCGCCGTCAGCACGCTTGAGCACAGCCAAGTGTCCAGCCTCGCCGTTCTCCTTGGTCGTTGAGATCACCCATCTGCTTTGTATCTGCGGCTTGGTGAAGAACTTGGACAGTTCTTCTTCTTCAGTCTCTGTGTGTTTCTTGAGCTCTCCGTCATCCTCTTGGCCTGTAAACTTCCTGTATCCGCGAACGAGTGGGAAGAAGTACGTCGTGTCCTTTGTCTGCCACTCTGCAATGCAGTTGCCTCGTGGCAGCCACTCCCTGGCGTACGCAGACTTGAGATACACCGCATCGTCAGGTCTTCCTGGTCTCCCCACCTTGATGTCGTGCACAACCTGCAGTCCAGGCAGCAGCTCCGGCAGCACATGACGTTGTTGCACTCTCACGTCCTTGTCTCCCTGTGCCTTGGCCACATGTTCGCTCCACTGCGAAGACTCTTTCTCCAGCACTTGTTCGAAGCTTGTAGCGCCGTCGTGCTGCTTCTGCAGAAAAGTTTTGAGCTGGCGACGGCCTGTGCGCATGTGGACGAGTGTATTGGCGTCTTGGTGGAGCTCCAGCGCGTCCAAAAAGCGATGCAATTCGTCGGACAGACGAGCACAAGGAGCCGCAAACGCAGAGGAAGATGCAGACTTGGCGGTCATAGCGCTGGAGGTTGAGGCGCACAAGGCGAAGATTGACAAGTGAGCCAAGGACGGGTGCGTTAATGGCTGAGAGACCATCATTCATTCGTCACTCCCCCGAGGAGTGACGCATTGAAGTTGCCTTCAAGTTGGTAGGCGAAAATGAAAATGCGCGACTTACATTACTCTTAAAACGGAGGCATGAGTTTTAACTTTTAGCTTTAACTTTTAGCTTAGCATCCCGTTCCTCCGGCGATGCGCAGACACGAGGTGGACTCAAAGATGGACATGATGTTGACCATGGTGGACCACACGAGGGCGAAGGCGAAGTAGGCCAGCGTCACGAAGCCCAGGATGCGGCTGGAGCCTCCGTTGCGCTTGAGCTCGTTGGTCTCGGCCTTCTGCTTGGGCAGTAGCGGCAGGAAGAGAAGGCCGGCCAGGTTCATGGCGTAGCGGATGATGAGGATGTAAGTCACCTCCCAACGCACGTGATTGGTGTCGCTGGCGATGTCGGCGTTGGCCACATCAAAGGTGCTGTCAACGTTCTTGGTGATGGTACTAGAGAACGGAGTGGCGAGGTTGGAAACCGAGCCAATTAGACCGTACACGGCACCTTCGTTGCCCTCCTCGGCCAGCTCCACGATCACGTACGTGCCGATCACAAAAGCCATACCGCTCGGGAGGTTCTCCACGACGGGACCACCCAGCCAGAACCACTGGTTACGAACGACATCCCACGTCGTGAGGAACGTCACAAGAGCGTCCAGCACAGTCACCGCGACGATCATCGTGGCGTGCATCCACCGCCAGTTCCAGTGAAGGCCGTACTTGCCCGTGAAGTAAAGCGTGAGCGCGAAGATGCCGTTGCCAATGATGGCCAGGATCTTCTCATTCAGCGGCGTCACACCAGCCCAGTAGGCCTGCATGGCCGACGAAGACGTGATCGTGAAGCTCTCGAAGATACCGGAAAAGAACTTGTAAGCAATGACCTGGTACATCGGACGCGTCTGGACGAGAGCCCAAAGCTCTTTCAAGTACTTGCTGAACACCATACCCTCGTGCTTGTCCTCCTTGATGAAGAACCACGTAAGAGGCATCACAGGCAGGCAAACGACAGTCAGGATGATCATGAGCTGAGGGAAGCTCAGCGAGAAGTCGAAGTCACCGCCGTAGTGGGTGCCGTTGAACGCAAACCCAGTCAGGATGCTGGAGATGGTCACAAACACCGTGCGGACCATGTAGATCGTGGTCTGCGTGTATCCGCGCGTGG
The DNA here is from genome assembly GCA_001314375.1 of Phytophthora podocarpi. NCBI lineage: Eukaryota > Oomycota > Peronosporomycetes > Peronosporales > Peronosporaceae > Phytophthora > Phytophthora podocarpi. The sequence continues at coordinate 31,607 of KQ473464.1, read as the reverse complement.
CCTCGGGCTCGCGCTGGGCAACTTCAACCATCATGGCATCAGCAGCGACATCGGCACCAACGTATCCAATGGCAGCAACCATCATGAGAACAATGAACTTGCCACCAGTGGAAGGAGCATCCGTGTTGAAGGTGGCAACGATCTCAGGCGACAAGGTGGTGACGTTCATCGAAGCGTAGGCGTACTCCGGGTAGTACGGGTCTCCAGCCTTCATGCAGGCCATGACAAGCAGCATGATGAAGCACAGCGTCCAACCGATGATCATGAACGGGCGACGGCGGTATCCCAGAATGGGGACACAGTCCGTAATCATGCCGTAGAAAAGCTTGAAAGACCACGGCAGGTTGAGCAGCACGGTGGCAGACACCACTTGGGTGCTTTCCATGTTCAGGTAGTTGAACAGGAACGGATACACGGTGCCAGGCAGCGTGCCGTAGATCATACCCACGGCGGCATACTGCACGATGATTCCGATGTACTCGCGGCTCCAGACGTTGATGGCACCTCCGGCGCGCAGGGCGCCACCTTCGATGTCAGGGGTCTTCATCGCCTCGAAGCCCTTGGGCTGTGGAGAAATGCCCGCCGCTGCGGGTGATAGCATGTCAAGTTTGTTGGCAGGACTGGCCATTGTGCGGGTGTCGAGACGCAGACGTCAAGAGGACAGTGTTGTCTGTAGATGGCCAATTGAGAAGTGAGCTCTTGACTCAAGAGTCTTGAGAGGGTCCGGCACAGCATCACCCGCAGCCACCCAGCCGCTCTGAATGGCACGCGGAGGTGGTTGAATTCATCCCGCTCCAAGTTTCTTTGTCTAGCTTGTATCGTCTGGTGCTAGGGAGTAACAGTTCAATGGGGGATGTTACCGGTATCGTGCACCCGCCACTTGGCATCTGTATCGAATGGCGCGACGACGCGAAACTTGACAGCAGAGTCTCCCTCCGTGTGCCACACGCACGCCCGGCACCGCAAGTAAGATGGTGAGGCGCAATCGAGGCGATGCCCCGCGTGCCGCGGCGGTACTTCACTTTGATTGAAGCTGCAAGTGGAGAAATAGGCGGATCGCCGATGTATCAGAGCACCGTTAACCTGTGCGCCGCTGCCGAAGACATCATGGGTCAACAACCACCAGTTAATGACCCAGGGCAACAAAGCCACCGCACGACGTTCACATCGCCGGATAACTGCTCGTCAGTTGTAGCGAGAAACACGTATGGAACGCGTGATTTTTTCAGGAGCGATCAAGTCTTTGGTTCCATATAGACATCGAACTTGACACCAACATGACTCAAGTAGACGATCAAGAGGGGGTACTCGTCGTACTCTGCCCTAAAATCCTCGAGCCGTTATCATGGGCTCCTGGACGTGAGTAGCGCAGCTCGAACACCTGAAGTATAGAGCAATCGCTTTCGAAAAGAGGGTGTTGCTGCACTACCTGCCACAAGGAGTTCGTCATTGAATAGGTTCGAAAAGAAATGGAACGAACACTTCCTTCCATCACTACTGCATGACCACGTCCTTCGATTCTACAGTCTCACCCCATTGTCAGCTCTAACCGCGAGCGCCAACCGAAGGTGATCAACTTCACGTACGTCTCGCAACTCGTATACAGCCAGGTTTTGGTTTCATATTTGGAGGGTTGCAATCGACTATTAATACATCCCTGCTCCGTTCACTCCAGATCATCCTCATTCCGATTGGGATCGCTAAGCTTACACCTACAACGATGCTTGGCAAGCAACGTTTTATCGTGGCTCAATTGACTACTATGATACCTCCACCGAGCTGCCTGGATTCTGGTGCTACCTTTTTGGACGTTTGCCGCGAAGAATTTTCGCGAGCTTCAAGATGTTATGCCTGTGTTTGTAGCGTTCCCTGTAGACTTTTCAGCGCGCTGTTTCTCTCGGTGACCATGTATTCAAGTAACCCGGCTCAATGAGGATGTCAGCATTAATTCTTGTGTCAGATATTTTCGAGTAGCTAGTGAAGTTCGGTTAGTTTCGCATGGACACCAGCGTAGTGAAGCTGTTGATGCACTTTAGTATCGCGAGAATAAACTGAAACGGCAGACGTTCAGCCCTGCCAGCAGTTTCTTCCCGCCTAGAAGACACCTTTCATTGGTAAACGGGTCTCATTGCCCCAGCTCCTTTCATTAAGCATAACTCACCCGACCAGCGCTGACCCGACAGATTTTGCGCGACTAAAGATTGACGAAAGTCGTTGTGAAGCCCTCATTGCGAGTACTTGTATTTGACTCTTGTCGAGTGTTTCGAGTGCTACAGCTACTATTCCACTGCAAATTTATGATGTGTTTTTATTCAATATTTCAATTCTGGGGGGGGGGGCAATTTTTTTTTAAAGTTATGTTTCATTCTTGTATCGATCCTCTACTACGAGTGAATAAAGAAGGGCTCTTGCGTCTTGTGTTAAAATGTGCGATCATGAATCGGCAGCACGCCATCACTGTAACGGTGCCATTGTGGAAATTTGCCGCAGGGATCTACATGCATATTGTTCGTGCCGTCCACGAACTTGTGGACAGAGATCCTCGATCTTACCAGCGCACAATGCGCGTCGGTATGTATGTAAACGTCGGGATCGATCGGCATAAAAACCGATTTTAAAACATTGTCGCCAACAAGCTTGAATGATGTCCATGGTGAAAACAAACACGAAATCCGACAAGCTGGTTGTGCAAGGACCAACTGCTACTTCCCTGTGAGTATTATTCCGCTCATTTTCGTCACCTACATGTTGGCCCGGATGGAGCTTGCGCGTGGAAATTACCCATAGTAGTGAGCATTTGGGTGTTCTCATTAATGGAGATTTGCTCCTTTCTACTTTTGCTCGTTGTTGCAGCGCAATTTCTCTTTCTCCCTACTGTACCAGCTCGCTATCATGGTGGAAATTCCACGAAATTGTTATCTTACTCCCTTACGAGCACTTCCACCTAGGTAAGTCAGCTTTTGGGAACACGCAACTTTAAAACACTTACCTAGCATAATTATTTGATGCTACAATGACAGGAGCCAATTTTAGCCATGGCTTCAATCGAGCAATACGTGAGCCTGGGGCCAGAACCAAACCACACAGAAGCCACGTGTTCTTATTGAAGTAGAAGCCTTTAGCACGGCCTGGAGCCTTGGCACGGGCTTTTCCAACTGACCCCGTCGGTGTGGCGTACGCAATCTAAAACCTGAAGCAGAACAGAAAATTGACGTTTTATCGCTATCATGAATGACCAAAACCCACAAGCTCAGCATAGCCACAACATCCATTCCCGATGGGAATCGCTGCTCCCACGCTGGGAATTTCAACCCCACGAGGCGCTTCTGCCTGGCCTTGGCGTACACAGCGGAGATCCACCTTCCCGTTTTTACCAAAAGTCCAAAAACTTTTGGACGGTAAGACTTGCGGATGATCTTCACCATTGGTGACACCACGAAGGTGAAGGTCAAATCAAATCGCTACATTGGTGGTAATGGATCGTCGAGGAATACATGTCGAGTAGTTAATTTTAATTACTAGTCGGTTAAATACGCTTTCGTATTTAAAACTTTTAAAAATGCAAAAATAGCGATTTTAATCTATTTAAAACTACGAACTCGTGAACAGTACATGTACAGCCTAAACCCTGTAGAACTGGGGCGCGCTGCGCACGCAGGTCTCTTAGCGGGGGTACAATTAAAAAATACAGACAGACAGAATAGGTTGTATTGTCGATGGTAAGTCACTGCCCTGTTACGCTTAGCGGTATGTTCCCATTCTTCGATCTTGAATACTTCGAAGTAGCATAACAGAGCAAAGACGCCATAGCATTACTCGCCGTAAATCGCAGACAGTCGCCACACCTGCGCGGTCACTGCCATGCCTTGCCCTAAATTGTGCCTATTATTTAAGCCTTATAACAACCGCAGTATGGTAGTTGTTAGTGTTGGTTTGACCTGTCAAAATCAGTTTAATTTTGCTGATTTATCATATTAATCCGGTTTAATCCGCGGTAAATGCCAGTAAAGACTCCTTGAAAATAAACGGAGGCAAACAGCACCATGTACCTGCGAAGGCAGCATGTTGATAGGAAGCAAAGTGCAACAGAGGGGTGACATTCATCAAAACGCACATTGTTGCATTTTAAAAAATAAAGGAAAACTTGTGTTCCGAGACAGAAGAAGAGCTTAAAACTCGGGTTTAATCTTGGGAACCTTCGTAGTTTAAGCAGCTGCCGACTGTGGGCTGGGATGCAGTGCTTTGTCTTCGTGATAGCTGCTGTCGTCATCATCATTAGCGTGTGAAGCATTAGAATCCAGGCTGACTCGATTCCGCTGTCGTTGCTGGGCAGTGCTTTCCATGTACTCCTTCCTCTTATTCATCGTCCAATNGAAAAATTACAGGATGCGGTCCTATCGCAATCCTTATCCGTGAATAAACTGGTGTGACCCACATTCTATGTTTTATTATGAAAGTGGTCCACACCGATTTGTTTTAATCAGATGGTTCCACACGAAATCGTGCTGGCTCTTAGCTGCCGCTAAGAGAACAGTACAGGTGCTCTATCGAACTTTACATGCAGTACAAAAAATGCAATGTGTCCTAATGAAATACTGGTACTCCAGCATCGCACGAGCTGACCGAGAGCTCTGCTCGCTGGAACGAGCGTAAACGACAAAAGAGCCACGAGCACGCGCAGGGTCGCCAAATTTCGAAGGGGAGCACATTCAAGTTGATACTCATCTATAATTGGGCAACATATATAAAACTGCATATGGTTTTCTTCCTCCTCCGTCAATGCTGCTGCGCGCAGTCTTCCTCCTGGTCCTGCACCTCTTCACGTCGGTGACCGATATAATGGCGCTGCTGCTGGTACGACTGGATGCGATAAATTGAAGGTAATTTAATCCATTGCTGATAGACTGGATGACGATACAGCCGCATATTCTGTACTCAATTGAGGGAGCAGAAAACCTCAAATTTTTCAGCACGCCAAATCAACGAGCTGAAAATGTTCTGCTCGTGGGCGCCTCTACTCGTGGGATGCTTGGAAATACTAAAGTGAACAAGGAAATTGCTGAACAGTGTGTGTACAAGTAAAACCGAGCTTCAAATGGCGACCCAGAAAATCCTGCATCAAGACTAAAAAATCGTAAAAATCGTATATTTCTGTGTACAGTATGATTTTTTTAGTCGTAACACGACTGGCAAAAGCACAAAAATGCGCACATTTGTAATACATGTAACCGCATTTGTTTAGGTTTTACCTCGTAAATAATACCAATAAGGTCAAAATACTTACAAATTACAAGTCACATCTAACAGTAAACTACTGTATTGGGTTTAATTTTTACCACTGAATCGAAACATCCGATTTTTACGATACCTGGTATTGTGATCGTCGAATGTTTTGTCCTTGCAAAATATCGAGCTAATAGGACGCATGCGGGTAAGGTACTCTATTAATCAAAGGCAGTTAAATTGTAAATCGGACTACAAACCGGGTTTGGACACTTTAATCGGCGTACATGGTGAAACGGCTGAGATGCCTACGAGTATCAAGTCAGTCACGAAGTTGGCTAACGGCTCAGTGTGTGCGAGCAATATCTCTTTGTACGTCTGGCCGCTCTGACAGGTACGAGTCGATAGCTTCGGCCGCCTCTGCAATGCGAGCTGGCCTTGCACGGGGAATGCCCTGTCGAACTTCTTTGCAACATACATGTGCAGCTGCGCGACGAACGGGCCATTGAACGTCTTCTGCTTGTAATTGTTCGCATTGGCTTTTGCCAGCATACCGTGCCAGT